>JAUZSV010033262.1:0-15408 GCA_034780495.1 Parotocinclus cesarpintoi
TGTGTGTGTGTGTGTGTGTGTGTGTGTGTGTGTGTGTGTGTGTGTGTGTGTGTGTGTGTGTGTGTGTGTGTGCAGAAAGTAAAATTGAGTGTCATACTGGAAAAAGAGAGCAACAAACAATGCAAAGCATCTCATTATACTCTCACTTCCCCAGGTAAGGGGTCGAGGGGAAGGTTTCGAACCTAACCTGCTATCCACTGGTTGCAGGACATCCAGGTCTGCAGGAACTGCTGTTTTCAGCAGCAACTTCTTTCCACTGGACCATCGTGACTACTGAAAGTATAAGGATCCTCCCTAAACTGCTGGCACAAAAAGATTCTTATTATCAGTTCCTTTTTTTTTTAAACTAAGGAACTCAAACCATCAAACCACCAGTCATTAGAATCCTGTTAAAACATAAGGAAAATGTTTCTGTGCCCTTCAGGTACTATTGTGATAGTGTGAGGGTTTTTACACACATTCCTGATAATAAATAAGACAAGGTTGTTCTTACTGATTCAGTTCACTCATGTACTTCTTTTGAGTAAACTCATAAATATATGCTGTCTTTACATTTACTTTTAACAGACTTCTGTATCTAAACTTACAACATATACGATTTTATATTCCAAGCAGTTATGGGTTATGGGCTTTACTCAGTTGCTGACATGGGTGGGATTTAAACCCTGGATCTTCTGTCAATTCAATTTCAAAATGAAACCTAATTAAATATACCCATTTTTGTGTACATTGTACAATAATCCAATCATTTATACGTATGCATTGCTTAAGGTCCATGAGACTACCTGTAAAATCTTATTTCACTGTAAAGCTGTGTGCAGAAACTTCTCCTTATCCTTATTTTTTCACACTCAAACACATTTAATGGATTGAGAAACTTTTATATGAAAGGAGGTGACTGCACAACATATTTTCCTGTTAGTATTTGATTTAAAAACATACATGACACAAAAACAGTGAGTGATGTCACATTGACTTGGGATTACTAAATATTATATTTTTTCTTTATGTTTTATCTCCAGTTCCTTACAGACACATTTAATCACGCCTCTGCATGATGCCTGGAAGGCACCGCCAGGACTCAAGACTGGGTCACTGGGGATTGGTTTGTGTTGTGTGTTAGACTGCCGTGCCACCCAAGTAAATTAGCAATAACATTACCGAAATATAACCACATTATTTGGTAAACAGTTAAGTTAAAGGGATCATTCCCAAGGGCTACAACAGCGACTCCCTTCGATTCACTGGGCTCTCGTACGTGGCACATGTACGCATGCGCCTTGTTCTCCCCGGACCCTGACCGGTAAAGCGGAGTTATAACTACTATAGAAAAAACAACAACGTTTTCGAATCGGAGAACCGACTCTGTAAAAAGAGTCGTTCGAAAGAACCGACTCCTTGGCGAATCACCCGTGTCTGGCTGAACTCCGTGCAATCTGACTCTTAAGTCTCACGGAAGACGTGCAAATGTACGTCTAAACTTTCCGCAGCTTTTAGGCTTCGCTTGTTTGGTTGAAATCGAGTTATAAAGCCGAGCTTTGCAAACATTTGACCCGCGATGCCGCTGGACGCAGCGGAATGGGTTACTTAAGAGAACTTTATTTGACGCTTCTGCCTTTTCAGATGTTGACACATCGACGTCGTGGAGCTTAACGACTTCCTATAGATTCATATCGATCCCGCCCTGACCCGTGGGCTGTCACAGTGGACACAGTGTGCATGCAAGGACTCGACTTTGCCCTGCTCGGACCTGATCTTGCGTCACTCAGCCCTGTCATCCGAACCTTGGGCGCATAAATAAGCAAAGAGGCCAAGGCGACTCTACGGCTACAGTAAGTACAAGATCACGTGAGTGCTCTGATAGTTTGGACTTTAAGGGCAAAAGTGCAATGCTTTAACGTGTTTATACACGAATAAGAATACGCGTTCATATTTCATACTGTTTTATAGTGCGCATTCCTTACAGGCCTGAGCAGAAAGTAGTTCTGGAGTGCATTGCATAATCAGAGCTTCAAGCTGTGCACTAGAACTTCTGCTGAAATGGTCACAGTTTCTATAGTGATTATTTAAAGGGAGAGAGTCTGTTGTGGTTAGAAGTCTCTCACTCTGTCTCTCTCCCCTCCTACTATATTCTCTCTACCCTTCCCTCTTCACTTCCTGTAATTCTTGTTGTCTTGTACTGCACACCATCCACGCCCCTGCTATTTGCTTTTCATCACACTGCTGGCATGGAGAGCAGATTGAAGTTTCCTCTGAAGGCGGTCAACTCCCTAAAGGAATCCCAAAATCAGATCACACTGCTAACTGCTAGGCGTGCATTGAGATTGTTTTGCGTAACCCGGGCTCCATATCAGTGCCTGAGACTTGCAGAACTGAAACTGAATGTCCTTGGAAGCCATTATAAAGCCGAGCTATTATTTGTTTTGACTTTGTTTCACGTTATCAAGCTGCCACGCAATTCAACGAATCCGCATTCCATGTGACGTTGCATGGCACCTTGGTACAGGAAAGGGTACATTCTGTAACCATTTCAGGTCCTGTGCAAAGCTGAGAGTAAGTTGTTTGAGGAACTGTACAAGTAATGTCTGTGATTCTTTCTCAGGCTCACTGTAGCTTTTTCTTTTTCAGAATCTCGCCCAAGGAATGACAGACGGCTTAGCTCTGTGCAGAAGAACTGGTTTGGAAAAAAGGGAGAGAGGAGGAAGTGCGCTTCATGTTCTCTTCCCTCTTTTTTTTATGCGCTTGCTACATCACTCTGACGAAGGCGGTTGGACTTGTAGAGCGGTTTCCTCCTGGACAGTCTGTATGCCGTTTGCTCATTTTCCAGTTACAACATGAGCCTCTCTCCTCACCAGAGAGGGAACATTAACAGCATAAACAAGCAAAACATTGACGCCATTGAGGATCTGGGGCAGAATTCAGGCCAAACCTTTTACAACGTTGGGGCTCCGTCTTTGGAGCAAACTAACAGCAGTGCCGGAGCAAGGCCAGATCCCAACATTGATCTCCAAGGCTGCAAACCTGACAAAGCATACCAAGTATGGGGTCATTTCCAGCAGTCGGGTCCAGTAAAATGGGTGCATCAGGATCCAGTGCACAACTCCACCTGGTATCAGCACTTACCCAAGTCCAATCCTAACATGGGTGCCTTGCAACAACAGAAAATGTCTGCAGGTTCCTCCGTGCCCTACTCTGAACCTGCACAAGCTGTGGTGCCGGTAATGGAGTGGGAGCCTCACACAATGGCAGCAATGCATCATGGTCAGTTTCAAGGCAACAAACCTGGAGACCCACAGTATCAATCTCAGGCTACGCAACACACTATGCCTGACTCCACTTTACAGCCATTTCAGTTGGCATTTGGACCCACCAAACAACTTCAGGCCTCAAGTTTCTTTCAGGGTTTCCAAGGCAACAGTGCCTCGCAGAATTTGGGATACAGCGAGCAACCGAAATCGCAGCAGCAGATCTTGCATCAGCAGCTACAGCATCAGCAGCAGATGCACCATTTCCAGCAACAGCAGCATCACCAGCAGCAGCAACAGCAACAGCAGCGACTCCACCAGATGCAACAGCAGTACCACCATCAACAGAAAATGCAGGAACAGATGCAACAGCTGCAACAGCAACAACTGCAAAGCTTTCTGCAGCCTTCACAACCACTTCAGCTGGAACAGCGACTGGCCAGACCACAAGACCTGGACAGCAGTCAGCTGAAAGCAGATTTCAGTGCAATTTCGCATCAGAGGCCATCCATGGGTGTACAGGCTCCAACAGAGGGTCCAAGCACTCAGTCACCAACAAACATGGATCCTGGCCCATGTAAATCAACTCAGGAACTGAAAGAAACTGAAGTTAAACTGGAAGTTGTCCCTCGGCGCTCGAGACGTCTTTCAAAGGATGGTCTCTCCCCTACAACCACCCAGCCATCCAAGGAGCCTGCTCACAATGGAGGTGCTGGGGGTGTTCAGGCCTCCTCAGTAGGAGTTATCCATAGCAAACAGAGAAGGAGGCGAACCTCCAAAGAGATCAACCTTGAGACTCTTGCTCAGAAGGCTTCAGAAATGGAATTCTTGCCAGCAAAGGTGAGAGCATTTTGAGTGTAACGTTGATTTTTAAAAGGAGTTTTGCATTTCCATTTATCTTTGGCACAGCAGAGGTAACGCAGAGAAGTACAACACGCTTCTCCGTGTTGTACTTGAAGCTCACTTAAAGTGAATGTCCAAGAATAGTCATCAAGCATTAAAACATGCTACTTAATGCAGAAGTAAAACCATGACATTTTGACTTTTATAAAATGGGTCGTTCCAGTTTTAAAATCTCATTGGCTGAGCCTCATTCAAAGCTGTTCTAAACAGCTAATACACACTCGAGTCAATTTATTAGGTACACCTGTTATACTCCTCAATAACACAGATATTAATCAATCACAAGGCAGCAACTCAGTGCATTGCGGGTTGTAGAAACGATCAAGTCAAGCTGCTAAAGTTCAAAACGACTATCAGAATGGAGAAGAAAGTTGATTTAAGTTTACTGTAAATGTGGGATTGGGGTTGTTGCTTAAACCACTGGGTCTGAGTATTTTAGAAACTGCTGATCTTGTGGGATTTTAACATCTGGCCATTGCTAGGGTTTGCAGAGAAGGGTCCAAAAAATAGAAATTATTCAGTGAGTACAAGTACCTTTCTCTGAGCAAAGATGCCTTGGTAATGGCAGAAATCAGCTGAGAATGGTCAGACTGGTTCAGAAAGGCAACAGTGCAGATGAGCATTTTAGAGCACATAACATAAGTTATGAAGCGGTTTCAAGAACATGAGGCCACACACAAGCTTAGTGGACATTAGAATATTAGTCTTACGAGTTTCGATTTGCTGTGATATTATGAAAGTATGGATCCAGCCTGCCTTGTATTAACAGTTCTGGCTGGTGATGAAGTAATGCAACTGAACAATAAACACCACAGTCTGCCTGAGTATTGTTGCTGACCAAGTGGCCACAGTGTACAATCTTGTCATAGCTACTTCCAACAAGATTTGTGACTAGAGATGCACCAAGACTCAGTCCATTGATAGAATGTTGTCAAAATGTTCCAAAATTCCACTTTTAGAATTTTGGCAGAAGAGTGATACCGAAATTTTGGATCAGAAAATAGTAAGACTAGTTAGTCTAAAATAGTTAGTCAAAATTAGTCAGACTGTGCTGGAAAACAGAGACATTTTAACGGTTACCCCGGATTCATTCCATAATTTTACACAAAGACGTAAAGTCAGTGGATATCTATTGGCAATTGGTGCCTGCCATGATCCCTGTGCTGCCGGTTATGGATTGTAGAATGTGACTTAAATAGTTTTTTTTTACTTTCCTTCCTGTTAATGTAGAGGTATTTAAATTGAGCAGCAGCAGATCAACGGTGAAAGTGTCGGCAACGTTGAATCGTTTCACAATCTGCAGAGACTTTTTAGACAAGCGATCTGTAATCACTAATTCACTAATAGATTAGGACACTTTGATACCAATAAGATTGTAATGACTGATCACAATGTAAATATGGGATGATTTGCATCATTGAGTTAGATTAGGTGTTATTGTTTTTTTTTTTTAGCTTGTTCTAATTAAGACTTTCTTTTACTGGCAGTGGACTAAAAATTATTTTTTGTTCCTTTTTCATTCTTTATACATGATTAGAAATAAAAAGGAATGTTTTCATTTGAATATTTAAGACATGATTAAATTACAATAGATCATAATGTTTACAAGTTTAAAACTCAGTTTCTAGTAACTCATATCAATTGCTGGGAAATACAGTTTTTTATATTAAGACTAAAAATGTGCTTTTATATTAAAATTAAAAATGTGCTTTGTTTTGCACCTTTACTCTTCAGAAATAAAAAAGTATTCTATCAAATGTGAAATTGCTAATTATGAGAAAATCAAATCACATATTTGGTATTGTTAATTGAATCGTAATCCTTTTACAGATCAGTCAGAAATACAAACGTTAGAAGAACTAGTAAAGAACAAACCTTTTGGATTCAGCTTTTGCCTTATTTTGTTCATAAATATGGTTTCAGTTAGAATTTTTTTTAAGTGCATAACTATTTATAAATGAAGAGTTCTGCAAACATCTTATTGGCAGAGACCACTGGGCTTGCAATATAAAATGAATTCATTAAGTTATTTTCACTTTTATTTCACTTAAGTTCATTTGAAGCATTTAAAGTCAGAGTAGCAAAAACTCCTACGGTCACATTGTTAAGAGGCAAGAAAGACCTTTACAGTACGATAGTACAGTATATAGTACTGAAATGAAATCTAATTACCAGTATTTGATTAATCCTTAGTGCAGATTCCTGTGTTAATCATTTGTATACCTTATCAGATTTTCTATAATTATTGTGAATTTTTATAAATTATGAAAAAACAAAAATACGCTTTTTAATTGCATCATGGCTCCAAAATTACAAAAAACAAAACACACAAATAACAACAAAATACCTGCAGAAATCTATAGAACTTGATAAAGGTTTGCTTAATATTCCATAATGATAAACTCAAGATCTAATAGATGTTCTCACAATTATGTATTTTACGTTTGATAAAAAACATTCCTTTTCTACTTCTAAAGTAGAAACAGTGCAAAACAGTGCACATTTTGTATTATAAGTTTGTAAACAACAACAAAAAATTTTGTTCCCCTGCAATTAAAAGAATGACTTGAAACAGATATTTCAAAATTATGAACAAAATGTTGTGTTCTATTGATTGAAAACATTCCTTTTTAATTTCTGAAGATTAACAGTTCAAAATGTGAATTTTTCTTGTTAAAAATGTTAAAAAACAACAGTAATGTAGCATTCTGCAATAAAAAATAGCAGCATTGTTAAATAATGCTACAGCAAATAAAAGTGCTCTTGTAATAGTTTCACCACATCTAAGTGCTGCCTTAAGTTGAAATATTAATAAACAAACAAGCTCATGGTGCCCTCGACATCCTCAATCTCGATTGTGTTGATTTGCCAAGCTGTGAGTATGACAGCCTTTTTTTCTTCTTCTTTTATGTCCACACATCCAGATCCAACACCTGATCTTGTTACTTTTGTTTTAGTGTTCATAGTTACGGTTCGCTGCTTCTTATGGAGCTTCACTGTTTTTCTGCTTAATACCAGACATTCCCCAAAAAAGATATATGTATTACAGAGCCCGTGTCATGGCCACAGTTCTACCGGACACGGCTTTTCGGTGTCCATAGCTCCTTCCACGTCATCCCTCTGTGTTGTCTCACGTTCTAGTTTACGTTCGGACTATTTCAGCTGTTCAGTTTATGGCTCATTAGTTGGTTATCTTATTAGTTAGGTAATTTAAACCCTGCATTTCCTTTGTTTGGTGTGAATTGTGTACATTTTGCTTCCGTGCCATTTGTGCTGTTACAGCTTAGGTATCCTGCTTACTCGCTTATTACCTATCACGCCATTCCTGTTGTCTTTGTTTTGGACCGTTTGTGGACTGTGTATCCAGGTCTTCGGTTTGTTATGGCACTCGGTTCTCCAGTGTTTCTCAGTTTCTTTGTAAAGTTTCTTCTGCTCTGTATTGGCTTCTAGTATTCATCTCCTGCTTTCTGGCCATGAATGACAGCCATCGTGACCTAGACAGAGTAAACAAGCTAGCCACTGTTAAATGGCAAAGACGTGAATTAACCTACCGCGCTTAAATAATGTCATTATTTAAATAATTTTTAATCTGTTACACACACGTTCCGAAAGTTGAAAGTTCATTAGTTAAAACTTCACATCTAGATACCTTACTGTATGACCCACGACTATAAAGATGCCGCAATGAGGTTAACATTTTTCCCAGAAGAAATGATGGAAATAGGATCCTGTTATCTAAATAGTCACGATGCAAACCATGGAACAGGACACCTTCAGATGGGTTCAACTACATATAGTGTGTGTTCAGTGAGTGTTCTTTGAATCCTGTTTCTCGGATATGCTGCTGCTTCCAGATACTGTAGTTACAAACAGTAACTTCTAACGACGCCTTCAATGCTTTTGCCTGTTTACGAGCGAGTGACGATGTTCTCGTGGAAGCAAAAGCTGAGAGCTGGCTGTTATGACTGAAGAAACACCCAGAGCATGTGATTATTAGAGCTTGTGCTTGGTATTCTCTCCCAAACACAGCAAGGCTGTTTACGTTTTGATCCTCCCTAAACCTCTTCAATGTGTGTGTGGAGTACGAGTGGAATGTGTAGGTGTGCGGACATGCACTGGCTCTTATTCTTGTGCAGGAGTCTCCACACAAACACCAAACACACAATGCTTTTCCTTGTGAACATAGTTAAAGACTATACAGACTGCACAAGCTGCTGATGTTTAAAACCTAATATTAAGATACATATACATTTAACTGTGACTTGCTAATCTCACAAAGTAAACAAAGGGAGGCTTTGTTGTTCAGAGTGAACCAAGGTGTGGGGAGTGTGTTCTTTATGACCTGCATGGAGAATGACAACTGTTACACATTACCACTTAGATTAACTTACAAATCTTGGCCAAACAATTAACCCAAAGTTTATTTTATATCATGTTATTTAGTGACTAATGGATTGACGGTTAAAAGCAAAACAGCCTGAAAGCTCAAAAGATTCAGTTTCTGATGTCCTTTTTGGTTGGCTGTCATTACCAACCAATTTAGGATTCACAGAGGCTTATTTGCACTAAGAAATACAGTACTGTAGATATAAAAATCTAGAAAAACATGATAAACAGAGCAGAGGTCTTCACTGAGCAGGGACTGTTGTAGATCTGGATCAGTAAATCGTGAATCGTGAGTCATGAATCAAGTTTTCTGAAACGAGTCATGCAGCTCGACTCATATTCAAGACTCAAGTTTAAGCAAGTGTGCGGTGTACCGAGCAAATGATGAGAAGCAAGATTGTTTTTTGTCAAAATGAGCCCAGAATCAAATAAAACATTATTAAGGATATTCATATATTACCTTGCCGGATACATTAGTTGTTAGAGCACAACAGTTATAATGACACACGTAACAGCACAGCCTCTCTTGCAGACAGCTTTATTAAACCTATACAATGTCAGCATGAGCAGACTGAATGCTGAGCAATGTGTTGTTAAACTCTCTATGAGCACTGAGAGGAAGATGATGAACAGTTGTTCATAGAATTGTGTACACTGGATCTACACTGCGCTCAGGGAAAAGCATGTATGGATTGTGGGACTAAATTTTATTTTAAATTTAGTTCTTATTTGTGGCTGTAAGTGGATGCATAGGGGAAGAAACAAGTGGAGTAAGGAGTGCTGCATTTTTGCAGCCAGACCAGAGTTAAAGCCAACCATTCCTCACAGCTTCTCATAGTTTCCTATCATCTTATCATCATACAAAATATATTCTGTTTTTTTAAATACAACTATGTTGCACATTCATATAAAAGACAGTCTTTGGACAATACTGATATTTCAAATCTACTGCATCTCACTACTACTACTATAGATTTTGATTTTTGCATTTTACTTTATTATGTTTATTGTCTTGTCGCACAGTTTTGCCAGCTGTTTAAATTTGTCATTACAGTGGAACCTCAGAATTTAATTGTTATGGTTTGTCTGAAATGAACTGGATTCCAAACAAATCCGAATTCAGGAACTAATTAAGTTTAAATTCCGAGGTTTCACTGTATTTCTAGGAGTTTCTGCCACAAGACTTTTAATCTTGAGTTATTTATCAATAAGGCACATGCTGGTCTGTATGCTGGGACCCTGATCAAGACTGGCAAGAATAAAGTATTTTATGACTAAAATTAATGAAATGAAATAATTTTATAAATAATTTCTGCAGAAATCAGAAATCATTTGTACAAGTATATTATTTTTGTTTTCCGTTTAAATCTTAGTTACCTCATTGTACTTTTTAGATATGCACACTGATGCGGCAACATGAAAACTTACATGAACATGAAAACTAATTAATTTACTCTTGACTATCTAGTAATCTATTTATCAAAGGGCTGAGAGACTTTTCAAACCGTGTTCATCAATATTATAATAAAATATTTTGTATTTCTTTGTAGCGTGATGAAAGCACACCTGCCAGACAGGCTGGTATGCTACCACTGGTGATACCTGTTTCTGTGCCAGTTCAGAGGGGTCAGGCCCAAACTGACCAGACGAGCAGCTGGAGACCCCCTCTCGGGAGCACCCATCAGCTGCCTGATCGCAAACCGTCTGTTATTGTAACACGTCGCCGGTCGCTAAGAGCCTCGGACACTTTGAGTCAGGTAAGAATGAAACATTACTTACAGTACTGTGCAAAAGTCACCATTACATTAGATATTCTGTTGTTTAAGCAATGGCATAATGACCATATTTACTTATTTCTCAGTATCTTTATTAGAATAAGACCAGACAGAAAATTTGTAAGTAGTGTGACGAAACTTAAAACAGTCAGTTGAGCAAAATCAACATGTCAGCTTCCTTGGGTTGCCAGTTTGGAATTTTTGGGTTCAATCATTGACAGGATGCTATATATGGTGCTATATATAATCTAATGGGGACCTACAGTACTGTGCAAATTAGATTATATATAGCACCATATGCATAGTTCTGTTTGTTTATTCTATACTTCCTTATCTCTGTCCAAATCTCTCTCAACGTCAAGGAGGAGGAAAAAGAGGACGGCCAATCCCCAGACAAGATAAGACGTCGTCCCCGGCCTGAACCTCTAGTCATTCCCCCTCCCAGACCCTGCACTTTTATTGCCCCCTCCATCTACTCCAGCATCTCGTCGTTCCAAAGTCACCTGCGCTCACCTGTACGTCTGCTGGACAATCCTCTGGCTCCGCCTCCCTACACTCCTCCACCCATCCTGTCACCTGTACGTGAAGGCTCGGGTCTCTACTTCTCCACCTTCCTGTCCTCCATAGCAGCAGGGAATCAGGGCCTACCTCTTCCTCCTACGCCCAAAACCGCAGCCAGGAGCCTCCTGCTCTCAAGTGAGTAGCAGGTTTAGCCATTGTTTATTTAGTAAATCAAGTGCCTATACCTGGGGAACCAGGTAACTGGTATTAGTTTGCCCTGGACAGGACATCATTTCATCCATGGGCTGGCATGGGTCACTGTCACTATCTCGTCTACATGCAGTGTGCAGCCTGGCTCGAAATCACTGCTAGGACTCAAAGTGTGTCCCCATAGTGGCGGGTTAGATGTTTTCTTTCTTGCTTTATTCCTTCCCTGCATCACAAATGGCCAGATGGGCTTGTAAAGCACCTGATCAGGTCTGAAAGGGCGCTGAAACTTGAACTTGAGGGTCTCTGAGGTAATGCTGACTTGCCTGTTTGGCTTTACTAAACCTGCAGCATAACACTGTTGTGTAATTTAACGTAGGAACAGAAGGTCACAGATTGGCTCGTGTGCCAGGAATAGGCTTAGAAAATGATGGGGAAATTGTTGTGTTGGCAGAGGAAAGATATTAAAAAGGAACTGGCCTTATAGTTGGTTGCACCCAGAGGAGTTTAAGTGGCATTCTAAAGAAACAGCGAGTTGTGAAAAGGAAACGATCTCTTCAAGAGAGGAAGCATTTCGCTCCGAAAGAGCAAGCCATTAGATTATTACCAAAAAAGTATTATGTTAAGACAATCTGATGATAACCAAGGCTGGAAGAGGATCCATAAAACACTGATAATCCATCTAAACCAGTTTCATTTATACTTTCCATGTTTACACACATTTTATTATGTGTAAGTCATTGAGACTATTTTATAACTGCTTTTTTCCAGGTAGCTCAGAAATTACTCCACCCATGCCCCCTTTGATTGGCGAAGCAACGCCTGTTAGCTTAGAGCCGTGAGTACTATATTCAACATATCATATTGTTAATAACATTATATGTAACATTACATTGACATTATGAATCTTGTGCTATAAATAGTGCTATGAATGATCACACTGCAAAAGCATATGTAAACTATAATTATTGTCTGTTACTCCAGTCACTCTTCTACAAATCCCCATTTTGGCATGTCTTTCAGGCGTATAAACATCGGCTCGCGGTATCAGGCAGAGATTCCAGAGCTCCGGGATCGGTCACTGGTTCAGCATGACGAGCACAAAGCCACACTCGTGTGGTTTCCTCTGTCGAAACTGGATTCTGCTCTGCTCCAGGAGGAAACAGGTGATTCATCATAGGGCCTTTTTTCATCTATTGTGGTAGGAAACATTACATTACTATGCACAACAGTAATATCACATGATACAGGAAGCCAAAACATTACGACAACAATGTTTACGTGGGCGACACGTGAATGCCAGGACCCAGGGTTTCCCAGCAGAACGTACTCAGAGTATCACACTCCCTCCACTGGCTTGTCTCCACAGCCCCAGAAAAAACGGTGCACAAAATCAAACTGGACTCAAGTCAAGCCAGATTCATTTATCCATCCACTATCTTCTGCTTAATTCAAATGGGATTGCAGGCCAACCGGTGCCCACTCTGCAACTCTGGGCACAAAGGCAGGAACAGCTCTAGACGGGGTGCCAATCCATCATAAGGCGCACACAGTCACACACTGACGGCCACTTTAGAGACACCAATAAACTTAACACGCGCCTTTGGATTGTGGGAGAAAGCCGGAAGAACCCAGAGTAAACCCACACAGACATAGGGAGAACATGCAGACTCCACACAGAAAAGACCAAGGCCCATCCAAACTGGGATTGAACCCAGGACCTTCTTGCTGCGAGGCAGCATTGCTACCGACCGAGCCACAGTGCTGCCCCAGATTTATTTGTATATTGCATTTTACAATTGTGTATTGTCTCCAAGCAGCTTTACACCATTATATTATCTTAAAAGGCCAATCCCAAATTGAGCAAGCAGTGGAAATAAAAAACTCTCAGAATATTTTAGGGACCAACTTTGGCTAGACTCCAAGACTCCAAAGGGAACCAAACTGCTTGGGTGGCTTAGATGTTAATTGTAATAATTGTTTTTTTTATTATTAATCAACCTAAGTAAATAATAACATATAAATAAAATAACATAAAAATATGAATATCTGCAATTATTTCTTCCGATACACAGAGTCACTTAAGGATCTTGAGTCCTCTGTGGAGAAAGGATGGAGAAAGTTGTGGCCCGGACATGGTGGGACTGGTATTTGTTGAGGGGAATCAGTAGAGTGATGCTGAGGTGGGCTGGAATTGGTACCGGAACATAACCCCGGAAAGAAAAGAGAAAAAGTAGTTACTTATTGATTAAGAGCACAGAGTCTATTAAAAATCACTGATGCCATGTGTAACTCCGGCAGAATAAGCTATATCAGCATGGCATGAAAAAAAGAGAATCAGAAGGAAACAAAGCCAAGAGGGATCAACGGAGACTTCCACAACCTACCTCCTCTTGCCTCATTGTGTTTTATCCTGTTCCACCACCCTTGTAACTTTAATTTCTAATCCTGTAGTTGATGATCTGATGAACCTTGCCTGCTCCAGTGTGCTGCATGGAGGAGGAACCAATGTGGAGCTTATGCATCACTGCCTCCATGAGAACAAAGGGGATGTTCTGGTAAGCTGAATGGACATACTGCTATATTATTTATATATACTCATTGACCAAAAAACAAATAACCAACCCAGATAGAAATGTCGGATTGCTGTAAAACTCGGCGTGTAGGTCTTTCTCAGGCAGATATATTAATAATGTGGTCTGATTAAATACTGGGTTTTGCCACAAGAGAAAGTAAAAGTACTTCTTACACTGCCCTATAAAAGTATCACTCAGAAACTGCTTTTGGGTAGTGCACCTGTTGGTGACAGATTGTTGACTGCTAGACATGCCTCTATGATGCACTCGAAGAGTGACTTTGAGAGGGAGTGAATAAAAGGAGCAGGATGATTGCTTTGATAAATTGAGGGACACTAACAGATCAGTGATATTTTCAGGAGATTCTGAGGCCACAAGTGTAGACTCTCATTGCAGGGCTTCCAAATAAAATTCTTTAGCAGGTTATTGCTCGCCCAAGCACAGCAAGACTGTTAGATTGCAACACTTTCTTGTCCTGCCTGGTCACCAGATTTATCACCAATCGAATTGAACATTCATGGGACCAGCTGGGACGCCTTCTTCAACAGTCTATAAGCATGCAGGATCTACAGGCCTGGTTGCAACACCTGTGGGCAAACGTGCCACAGGATACCATGCAGAATCTGCATGTGTCCATGCTTGACCATGTCTCATCTTGTATCCAGGCTAGAGGCAGCCTAACACGGTACCTCCTTTCAGTAGTCCAGTTGTCCCCAATAAACAGATCCTTTTGCTGTAATCAAGTACATATATTATCATTAGTTTCACAAATCTAAAGTTTTATTTGATTGAAACAACTCCTGGGTGGCACAGTGACTTGGTAGGTAGCACTGCCACCTCACAGCAAGAAGGTCCTGGGTCCAGTCCCTGGGTAGAGAGGCCTGCATGTCCTCGGGTTTACTCCGGTTTCCTCTCATAGTCCAACGATATTCATGCATGCATATGCATGGTTAATTTCATTTTTAATTATCCCCTAATTTTTTTGAGCAGTATATAATATAACTAGTCTTGACCTTAAACTTATATATAGATGTAACTTCGTTTGTGTCGTTGTCGTGGCCACTGATGCTGATAGCAACGTTAAATAAATCAGCTCCTTCTTGGTATATATGGGTTCTGTTCTTAAATACCTACCTGTACCTGTACCGTACCTGTGATCATTAATAATGAAATATACCCTTTTACATGGGAACTTGTTGGGTAACATGCCCTGGGTACTGATGTTTGCCAGGTCAAGGCCCCATACGCAAAATTATGAATCACTTAGGGAACTCGTAAATAAAGAAACGACACATTTCATGGAAGATTAGTGTATGATTTCAACTGTTGTGTGAATGACACAATGCCAGGGATTTGAGTGTGAAAGGAGCTAATGTACAGTTGTAAGAGGAAGCTGCAGCACTGCATGCTGCAAGCCCAAACTGGTGAATTGCTGTTCTGTTGTTAATTATAGCTGGTTCTCTCCAACACAAACACAGTTTTTGGAAACAAAAATGTGCATCCAAAGTCACATGAAACTTTGAGAACCCTTTAGAAGATGTTATAGTGTTGCATAAATATCACCTAAAACGATCGGATTTACACAGAATTGCTGAAATACAGTAGATAAAGAGAGCCCAGTGAGACAAATGATCATATTTTGATGTTTATTGAGGAAAATGATTGTATATTACATATGTATGTAAATTACTAATACTAGTAAATTACTAATTTAACTGTTGTTACTAATTTGTTAATGTAATACTGTAGTTTGATATACTTTGGTGTTTATTTAGTTAGCATCTAGGCCACCATGGAGGATGGGTCCCCTGTTGA
>JAUZSV010033372.1:0-15405 GCA_034780495.1 Parotocinclus cesarpintoi
ACCCCCTTTTGGTTGTTTCTCATTATTTCCCCATTCTTATTATACGGCGTGGGATATACTTATCCTGCATATTTGGGCCCAAACTAAAAACACCTACCACTGATCATAACACAAAGATGATATTAATAATATTGATTGTCTTGTTAAAACTGCACATGTCAAGGTCTGGGATATAATAGGACAGGGGTCCTGTGCCACTGTATTAGACGATAAGTGAACAGTCTGTTCTCATAGTTTATCTGTTGGATGGAGAAGAAGTCAGCCAAAGTAAAAGTCTGAGTAACTAGGACACATTTCTAAATCATTATGGCCGGATGACTGGTTAGGGCATCTCCGAGTATTGAGGTGCTCTCCCGGTCACCAGTGGTAATTACCTACTGATCGTGGTCTAATGGCCAGTCAGAGGGCTAACCATACTAAACCTTGTCCACCAGCATGAGCACCTACAATGAATATGGGCATGCAAGAAGAAGGTCATCTGTTCAATTGATTCCTGTTTTCATTTCCGTCCTATGAATTGGTGGACACGTGTGCTGATTACCCGAGGAAGTGATTGACGGCACTCTTGTAAAAAGACACGTTATTGAAGGGATTTTGTTGCTCTGGGCTATGTTCTATTGGGAAACCCTGTGTCTGGCCACGCAAATGGATGTCAATTTGACACATTTATGTAGAGTAAACATTGTTAGCAGGTGGGCATTATGTTTTGGCTCATGTATTAGATTATAATTCTACAGAGAGCTGTGTAAAAGTACCAATGTATGGAAATGTATAAAGATTTCAAAAGATTTCAGTAGCACCAAGCGCCACTTTCTCAGTCACTTTTGTGCATGTATTTAAGTGAACCATAAAAAACATAACAAACCAGCAACTCATAACTTTTTACAGGGGCAAACTTTTTATTTCATTCTTACTCTTTATGTTGCTATACAGCCAAAATCGAAAGCACAATTTTCCCAGTATGCTGTACATTTGGATTAAGGAGGATGAAAGGCACAGGATTTTGAAATTGTAACAGGGGTCTGTATCACCTGACCACAAACACAGCCCATGTCTCCAAGGGGGCTCTGTAACTTGGGAGATTCACAGTAAGGCATAACCCCGGTTATATCTTGTTTCCTGTCTTCCACATGCCAGTCCTTTAGTCTCTTCACCAAGCCAGACATGGGGGGTTTGGTGTGCAGTCAAATTACGCAAACCAGGGATGCTCCCATCACTGAACAGTACACCAAATTGAAATATTTGTGATGTTTGCTAATGATTATATCTTCCTTCAGAAGCAGACTTCAGCTCAGGACTGGACAGTTGTTGGTTAATAGCCTTACTCAGGTGCTCAACAATGGAATTTAACCATTTCACTCACACCCTTTCTGTTACCAGCACCAAACATTAAACATGTGTATGCTGCAACACATCTGACTAAGATGTTTCTGAACTTATTTCTCCCTCCTTTGCTTATGTTTATTTACTTTCTCACTCCCCCATACAAGCTGAAGAAATTAAGGTTTTAAATACAAGTGCATTCTTTCTCCCTGTTGATAGGCAGCTGGCTGGCACTTCAATGAGAGTTGCCACATGAACATTTCTCATTTCACAACAAGAAGCTTGTGAGTCAAGTTTATTACTTTTTGGGAAATGAGGTCCTGCCTTTAGCTCACTGAAAAGACTCATAATTACATCACAGTAAATTTACAGTGTGCGTTTCTGGAAGAGCCCAAGCGCCAACAGTCTGTCAAAGGCCTTTAATGCATTATTGATAGATAATGCATCCCCATCACTCAGCGGGCCCATGAGCTATATTTTATAGGCTCTTTTGAGAGACATGTCTCTTCTTTGTACTTTGCCAGAGTGTATCTGTAGTGTGTGTGCATGGAGGGGAGAGAACGATTGTCCCCATTCACCCTTCAAGACCCTTCTAAAAGTGCTGCAGAGTTCTCACAGAAAGCCCTTTACTGCGGTAAAAACTTGGTTAGCTTAGTTTCCTCTCAAAGCTGTGGGGAGCCATTGGTTGACTACATAAGTAATGAGTCTAGTCATTTCTTCAGCTCGTCTATACAACTGAGACAATTTACTCCTCAATTGCTTTCTGTAAAGCAAGACTGAGGTTGTTGGCTAATAATGCTAAGCTTCTTTATTTTTAATTGTTATTTATTGCAGTCAGAAAGCAAGCACATTATGGAAAGAATACAGTGGGTAAACAGTGGGAACTGTATTTACTAATATAAACAAAATGATTCATTCATATCACATGAAATTAATTTGATCATATATTATTAAGATGACTTTTTGCTAAATGACTTAATGACAACAAATTAGACAAAAATCTGTTCTGGGGCTGTTGTGGCTCGGTGTGACAGTATTCTCAGTATGACAAATTTATAGGTTTCTACTTTCAACAACTTATCAACTTTCTGACCACTGTCCTTAAACAAATTCCAGAAAGAATTGGTTTGCCAACTTTGATTGAGAATTTGACTGGATTGCCCAGAACCTTGACTTCAACTCCATCAAACACCTTGAAAATGCAATGGAATAGCAAAAGTAAATCAGAGCTAACTGACATCAGAAGCCAACCTCACAGCCATGTTTAAAAATCTAGTAAAAACCCTCCAACTAATGTTGTAGCTGTTAGGGCTATTTAATGTAGTATTGGATAAAAAACATGAATATATTTACCATGGGATGTAATGCGCTAATATGCAGAGGAGGTATAACTGTGATATCACATATTCTATTTCCAAACCAAGGTCATGGGACTCAAAAATAAATAAAATGTCACAGCAATAAAAAGCATATCACATTTTGATTATGAAAAACTAACATTTGATTTATTGTCTGTAAATGTTACATAGATGTGGAATGCAAAAGTGTAATAGAAAATCTAAAAAAAAAACACTTTACATACATTAATCACATAAATTCATATTTCATTTTACACATTGGTGAAGTGAAAGAACTATGTAAATCATTTAAAATGGGTTAATGTGTTAGTATGTTCTTATTTTTTATAATTACATTGACTGACATGTCCAGAGATTCCTCTTTCCATTCCCAGTGCTTTTGAGAAGTTTGTATGTTCTCCCTGTATTTGTGTGGGTTTCTTCCCACATTAAAAGACACTAGGTACACTAGGTTCATTAATTTATTTGTAAATGCATGTGAACTTGCCTAAACATCTGTTTCCTAATCTGTACATGCCTTTCCCTGAATCATTATATCATTTTAGTGTGATTATTACACATTACATTTTTCCTATCACACCAGACAGAGATATTTCTTTCAAAAGGTACAATTTTAAGCACATTAGGTACTTATTTTCTTTGCACAAATTTGAACATTACTTGCATATATTTTGACACTTTGTTATAAATTGTTCCAGACAAAAAAAAAAAAAGTAGACAAAAGGAAATGCCCAGAATAGTAGAACCGTAGACCAATTCAGGTAACACTAAAATCTAGTATTTAACCAGCTTTCCCATACAGAACAACCTGAAAAAATCTTGTTCGGATTCCTTCATGCGCATCTTGGCATGGAGCTGCTAAATCACAAGCAATAGCTTCAGTGAGCAGTGACTACAGGGGGCTAATGAAGCTGGAGAGTTTGTATTTTATACTTAATCATCACTTTAACATGAGTTCTGGACAGTAATGGGATCACTCTATCCATAATTACCCCACTGCCTAAGTGGATAGCTAAATGGCCAGCTAGTTTAGAGCGCAATTTGGTGCGTGGCCAAGAGATTAGTGGCAAACGTGTGTCTGGCTCACCCGCCAACCTTGGTTTATTATCTGATTCCAGCATTCAGGTTCCCTCTGGATGCAGAAGTGATGGTCTACATCAGGCCAAGGGCAGTTTATTCACTCAACACGCAGCAAACCCACCTCTGCATAGCTCAAATTGTATTCACTGAGCACAGCTGCTATAGATCAAGGGATAAAGGCCTGCATTTCTCAGTTGTGGCTCTCTATAGTTATCTGTTTTTGTAAAGTTTTTCAATGACCTTGGTCTTCATTCAGACTGAATTACGTATTCTGTGTTGCCTCGGCAGACAGTCTAATGGCCCACGTGTAGTCATAAGTACATAATTGAGCTGTCTCATAATCTCACAGCCCTGCCAAAATACAAAATAACACCTTTTGAACATCAGTCATCACTCAAGTTAACTGCTGTAGGAGCTGTTTGGTCAGAGCATAAACAGATGCCAACACCTGACTGACCAAGTTTCAGGTTTATGTCTTCCTACAGTTAGAGAAATGAGGCAGGGCAAGGATAAAGGAAGGCTGGTTGCCAATATCATTACTCCAAAGGTTTTTTTAAATCACAGTGCACTCAGTATAGCAGCACAATGTATGGGATCCAAGATGCTGAACGTTAATTAAGTATGTGGCATTTTCAGATATACATCACTTGAAGATCGATAGGTAAACACATATTAAACATTTCAAAAGCTTCTTTTTAAAGAGCCCTTGATAAGTTCATCAGTCATTCCATAAACAGAATTTTTTAATAAGTAGACTGAGACAAACAAAATAGAATGTTACTAATAGTAAAAAAATCAATTCATGTCAATATTGGACAATTGTGTTGGATTTATTAAGATTTTATTTTGATTTTTGGGACTGTGGGGTTGTGGATTGTGGTGACTGGACTGTGTACTGTACTGGACTCCAAATTCCACCTTTGGCAAGCTGCTGCCACTTTAATAGGTCCTTAAGCAAGGCCTATAACCCAGAATTACTTGGACATTTGGATTGTAAGACTGTAGTAGTTGTAAGTTGCCCTGGATAAATGCATCTACTAAATGCTATATGGCTATATGACTTTGAGAGGGGGTGCAGCCGCACTAAGAGAAGCAGGATACCAGCCAGCCACCGTTACCCTTGTTTGCAGTGGTGTCGTGAATGAGAATTCACCTGGACTGCTACGGACTGGAACCACATTGTTCATAGTAATAAATATGGTTGTTTGGTCAAAGTAATTTCTGATTTAATGTTTTAATTAAGTGTATTTATTTAATGTAGGTGCTTTTTGAGGTATTTTGTATCAGGCCATCAAGACCAAATGTGTTTATGTGGCTTTCTGCTTTTCTCCATAGCTGTTGTTGTGTCTTAATACACATGTATTTAACACAGTTAAAGAACAACAGTACCAACATTTGTCTAAATCATGTAAAGCAGGGTGGCTTGAGCATCAATTGCAGAACATCATCCATTGTTAAATGCTAGACCAAAAGTTTAACGTTATCCTCACTTTATCATTTTACACTGGTTATTGTGCTGCAATTTGTTCAAGAAATCCACCCATAACTAGTTGCATCTTAAGACAGTTCAATTTCCAAGTCACTGAGCTTTAATTTGATCCATTCTTTTGCTAATGTTTGTTTAGAGCACACGACTATATGCTTGACAATGGAAGTATTAAGCAGCCAGAGTCAACTAGAAAAAATTTATGTCTACATACTTATTACCAAGCAGTGCCATGTATTCCTTCTGTCGTCGCAAATTCTGCTTTTTACACGGCCACTTATTTTGTAAAACTCTGGATAGTCCATTAAAGACAATTTGTATTCTATGCAACCTAAAGGTGTCAAAAGCAATTTCAATAATAATGCTTGAGAATGAGTTGACTTGCCGCTACTTTTATTTTTTATTGGTGTTATTGTTTGTTTTATATCCAGAAATGGAGAATACACTCTTCAGTATGTTATATTGTTATATAGTTTCCATCACAATAAATG
Organism: Parotocinclus cesarpintoi; assembly: GCA_034780495.1. Taxonomy (NCBI): domain Eukaryota; kingdom Metazoa; phylum Chordata; class Actinopteri; order Siluriformes; family Loricariidae; genus Parotocinclus; species Parotocinclus cesarpintoi. The sequence goes on from JAUZSV010033372.1 coordinate 5,739, forward strand.
AACCAGACTAATAATTTGCAAAGATAATATCTCTTTCATTCCCTTCATTCACTTCTCCTTTGTAGTGCTTCTCTTATGATCTGCAGTCTATTTCGAGGTCACTGGTGCGAAACATTCGTGATGTTAGCTAGTATGGAGCTTTTCAAATGCGCCTGCTGCTTTGACTTTATAAGGCAGAAATAGCACCAATGATGACTCAGAAATCAGAGGGCTCACCAAACACAGACATCTCATGGACAACACAAGGATTGGAAGATATTATGTTTGTTCTACTCAAGTGCACATCTTTGTGCATATCAAATACTTATGTATTATCAGAATAACAATTTGAGTGAAACACTTGTTCAGAATGTTTGAAATTGACACCAAAATCTCAGAAAAAAAGGCAAAATCCTTCTCTGTGAAGATGCAGTCAAGCATTTTCAATAGTGGTGTCAGACTTTTGGCTCCCACTGTAAAAATAGACATATAATTATGCTGAAATATGGAACAATAAATAAAGAATTCAACAAAATAATATGGTACATACAATAACAACAATGTATGTTCAATGTGAGTATGATGAGGTATAGTACCATAGATGCACTAACTGTATGGCTCCAAATGCTACAACTTAAGTAACTGCTATTGCCCTTGTTTGCATAAATAACTTGATGTCATTGTTTTCTATAACTATTTACCAGTCTCTGACTTCTGCTAAGATTTTTACCCAGTTTTCAACACAGAATTCTTTCAACTGTGAGGTGGTAGAAGGTTCTTTTTTTGCTTGTAAAGTTTGGTTTCGAATCCCCCCAACAGAATGTTAATAGAGTTCAGATCAGGTTTTGACCGTGCCATTGCATAACCCTCCACCCCCTTCTTTTGAGCCCGCTGAAAGGTGGCAATAATACACTGCTCACAAAAATGAGGGATATTTCATTTTAACTTGTGGTTATAAAAATATAAGGCATATATCTGTCACAGTCCTATGATCGCTTAATTTGACTTTTTGCCTGTGCACCTGGCCATGACTCAAAATGATGTGTCGAAAGCCACTTGTGCAATGAGCTTTAATCTTTATAGAAGATACACAAATGTAATAGACAGCCAGATATGCATGGGCTTTACTGAGCGTCTGTTAGCACTTTGCCATATGCTTAAAGGAGAATCGGCACAAAGCTTTCATTGAAGTAGTCTGAGTTTAATAGACAGGATGATACTGTACTGCGCTACCTGATTATTTGCTTATAGTATAAATACTGACATCCAAAAAGACACTGATAAACATTTCATTGCCACATTTTAATTAAATTGAAGAGAAAGCTGGGCTTTCTGTGTAGTCTTAAAGGATGAACAAGGACTTTTACAAGGATGAAATTGTTTTGTTTTCTTATACATAGATGGTCAGGGACGTGTAAGTTGTTGACCTGAGGAACCTGAGGACCTGATGGCACCAGGATGCATTGTGGAAAGAAGGCAAGCTTGTGACCCATACATTCAGGTGGATATCAACTGGGACATATCTCATTGCTAACTATTTGGTCACGAATAACATTCTCTTATCTGTGTACATACTATATAATACAGAATAATGTGGGTATTTGATACAGTAATTGGTAGTGGTGGGGGTGGCTCGGTAGTTAGAGCTCTTGATTTGAAATTGGAAGGTTGAGACTTTAATTCTGAACTCCATCAAGCTGTCACTGTAGAAAGTAATTAAAATAATGAAAAAGTTAAATATCACAGTTGGCAGTTCAATTATGTAACAAGCATTATTATACCCTTAAATAATGGAATAACCTTATATCACATTATTATACAATACTGCGTTTGTGACCACACATTCAGGATATCAAAACATATTTTAGCCATTTTTATACTCTTAAAATGTCCAAGAATGTTGACTGGTCTACCGAATCCCTCAATATTTGCAGATAAAGTAAACAGTTAAAGAGTTTCCATATACAAGTCTTAGGTAGTTTTGTTCCTAACCGTGTTCTATAATAGTATTACAATACATTTATTATTTATACACATAACATATATTATATATTATGATTTAATCAAATGCAAAACTAACAATAAAGGACATTTGTATCAGCATTTATTTCAAAAGAGTGAGCATAGTATTGTGACATAAATATGGTCCTTACATGCTAATGTCTCAGTAAAAGCATAGGGGGCTTGGGCACGGGATGATTGATAGCCCATTAGAATTTAGAATGCGTTCTGATTGATCTGACCCGCTGACTGGTTACATTCTGTGTGAACCTGTCTACGTTAGTAAAGCGACGATAAAGTGTAAATATGAAAACAACACTGGTCCAGTATAGCTGCATAAATTCAGTACTTAATGATGTAAAACATCACAGACTTCATTTCCACCAAAACTGTAAGTATTCCTTTTATTAGTCCATTTAACTGTTAATTAAAGCTTAAAAACACTAATCCAAGTCTTAACCGTACATATCAAGGATTAATGAATAAGGGGGAAATGTACAATGTCAAACAATTAATGAATTCTCTGGTCCCTTAATTCACATAAAGGGGGTTTTCAACAATTTTTAGATGGCAATTAAGAGCAATTCTTTTTGTTTTATGGGCCACATTGTATCTTTTAGAAGACCCCAGTGAGCACTAGAGGAAGACACCAGATAACATCATGTAACACCCCAAACAATGATATTTTATGATATAACATTTGATAGTGACTAAATTTGATAGCTTTTGATAGTGACTAAAGCTTCGGCGAAATTTATTTTTACAACTTATTTTATACACAATACACAATAATATATGACCACCAAGTTCACTTACCCACACACTGAGATACAGTAACTTGTGTTTGTTGCACTGAGAGACACTTGCAGGTTATAATGTCATACTGAGCTTGTGATACTGAGCAGGTGTACTGACCTGGTGCCCAATGGATTCTTGCCTAGTGCCCAATGTTTTATGTTAAAAACTCATCTCAGCACCACTGGGAAAGGAGCTTAGTGAAGATAAATAAATGAAGTGTATGTTAGTCTCAGCAAATCTATGTGCAGGTGATAATCCATCACTGGGAGTTTTGCCGCATGTGTGTTGCTGCCTGTTTAAGGCTCACCAGTGTCCTGTATGGGCTGCTGCCTGCCTGGATCGTTTACATAATTGACCCTCTGTTTGAATACATTTTAATATATTAAACTTGATTGGTCATAAACTCCTGCAAAAGTGTTTTATATGCAGCAGCAGGGTTTTTTATGTCTGGTCTCCAAGGTGATTATTGATGCCATCCCATATTATGAATTTTGTCTCATTTGAAATGAGAGCCAAGAGGAAGCAAGGGACATCTGTGGAATGGAAATTAAGAAGTGCAGTAAGACAGTGTTCCTGCAACAAATTAAGCAGAAAGCCTGATCGAGTTTTACATTTCATAATTTGTATTAGTCACCTTGTTTCCAAGAACAATTACTGTATTATATTAAGAGTTTTTAGTCTATAAACCATACAGTATATTATTCTGCACCTGCCATTATGCAGAGCATATGTGGAAAGGTGATGATGTGATGCACTGAGTATGCACTGTGTAGCAGACAGCCCTGAAACCTATAATAGTGATTCTAACAGCTTACACTTCAAGCTCTCATGGGGTGGAAGAGTGTGAATGATGTTTAAAGAGAAAGTTGGGCTCAGAGTAAGGCTCTATTCTCGGTTCTGGCTTCCTCTAATGTACTCCCAGTGACTGATCCTCATACATGTACCACACTAAGTGGAAAACTGATAGAAGTGCTCTTATACATAAATTTCGACACATGGAGTGAGCAACTTTTGCATTTGTGAAGCCATCTCCATTCTGGCACTGGAAATTAAACGTACAAAGCATGAGCTACATGCCAAAATATACAGTAATGTGCAAATGTCTTGAGCCACCATTAGATTTGTTGTTTTACAATTTTTGTCACTCTATAATACTCTTTTGCCATGATCTTCTTTTGCATATCTTAGCTTTTTCACCCTGTTCCAATTCTGAAAAAGTGTTTTCCCTTCCTAAAAACTGATACCATTGCGAAATGCTGCTGTTAAGAGCAGGTCAAACTACCTACTTGCCACTGTAGACTGTAGAAGCTGTTTTTCCCCATATTTTAATGTAGCACACAAATATTAGGCCAGACTTTTTAAATTGCTTGTTCCTCGGATGTCCCTACTTAAGAATTAAGTAGGAAAAAAATAAAAATAAACCTTTATTTTTCAGCACTTTTCAATTTCTCAAGGACTATGTGGAATCAATACAAGGAAGGAGGAAAAAAAAAATGTATTTAACCTACAATTAAATGAAAGTGAATCTGGAAAAAAAACTATTTGGATTTTTTTTTTCAATTTCAAACATTGGTGCTGCGGCCGGTCACACTTTACTACGAGGGGCACAAACATTATGAACTCATGAAGAAGTAATTTTACAGAAGTAACTTTCAGTTACATTCAGCTTTAATTAATACAAGAAGTCATATTTCACTACTGCATGCTATATATATATATATATAAAATACTGTACCACTATGCTCACTTCATGCGTATTAATAGTGACTCATGATTCATTACATGCATGAATTAATGATTATTAATTCATGAAATACTGAATGAATGAATGCTAGTTCATGTACCCTTATAGGAAAGTCTTACCATAATTATATATAATACCATTGCTAAAGCATTGCTATTTCTAATTTAACGGTAGCCTAAGACTTTTTGGACAGTACTGTATGTAGACCCTACATTCAAATAAAGGATTATCTGAAAGTGCCACTTTCACCATTAGCAATTCTAATAATACCAGAAAACACTTCTTGAATGAATAGTGCCAGCCCTAAACATGGAGCTTCTTTTTCATTGCTTGCTTTATAAACAATGACAGTAGTCAATTGTGTACTTTCATTTTTTGGCAACATTTTAAAAAGTTTGTTTCTTGAATCAGCATGACAATGACTCCATGATAATGGAATTCAACTCAGTTCAACAAATAGATGACACCCAACCTGGCTAAACCTGTAGCTGAATGAATACAAATACCTGCAACTGTATTACAAAATATAGTGAGAAACCTACACAGATGAGAGGAGACTGTAGTCGCCTCAGGGGGAGAGTAACCTCCATATTATATAACAGTGTTGTTGAATCATTTTGAATGGTCAGAAGATGCTGATACATTTTCAATGGACTGGTCCTAAAGGAGTTCTGGCTTCTTAGTAAATCACTGGTCAATCACAATTACTTATTTATTATTTCCCAAGTAAAAGCTAATTCACCCTTAATGTACTCTACACTTTAATATGTTTTAAATGAAAGCTGGATTTATCCTAACCAGGTGTGAGTCCAACAGAGTGTGCGATATTTTGCAGAATATTTGTGTTTTTATTTAAGCAGATTATATATAATAACAGAGAGTCACAAAGAATGAAATTGTGACTTTTGGCAAATTGCGACTATATAAATGTAATTAAGCTCTCTGGACCAGTGCAATCAGGAATCCTTGTTGTTTACTTAATGCTGAGGATAAATAGATTGACATGACGCTTATCTGTCAGGAATAATGGATGGGTGGGATAGAGGGGTGGACAGATAGATGTGGGTTTTTAGGGACTAATGGGTGCTTGGATAAATGGTTAGATAGAAAGATGTGATGCTGGCTGTAAGGATTGATGAATGGGTGGTTGGGTGTATGTTTGGCTGTCAGGGTGGGGGGATAATTAGGGATACATGAAGTCTGACTATATGGATATATGGTCTCATGATTGAATGGATGGATGGATGAATGCAATGGTTGGCTTTTTGGATAATTGACTGGATGTGGATTGATGGGAAGCTTGAATATATGGATGTGATGTTCAGCTGTCTGGTTTAATGGATGGATTAACAGATGGATGGATGGATAGATGGTTGGATGGATTAATTAATGTGATGCTCAACTGTTGACTTAAATGGATGGATGTGATGTTCAGTCATTGGGTTAAATGGATGGAGGGATGGATGTATATGATATTCTGTTTTTGGGTGGATGAATAATGGATGGATGGATATATGTAATAGGCATGCTGTTCATCTGTTGGGTTAAATGGATGGATGGATGGTGGATGTGATGTAATGTTCAGCTGTTGGGTTAAATAGATGGATGGATGGATGTTCAGCTCTCTGGTTTAATGGATGGATGAATAGATAGATGGATAGATTAATGTGATGCTCAGCTGTTGACTTAAATCAATGGATGTGCTGTTCAGCCGTTGGGTTAAATGGATGGAAGTTTATTATATACTGTTTTTGGGTGGATGAATGGATGTATGTAATAGACATGATGTTCATCTGTTGGGTTAAATGGATGGATGGATGGATGAGATGCGATGCTTGATGCTCATCTATTTGGATATGTGGATGTATGTGATATTCCGTTGTTTGGATGAATGGTTTGATATACGATATGTGGCTGTCTGAATGGGCAGATGGATGCAAGTTTTGGCCTAAATGCATAGATGAATGTGATAGATAGTGAGCTAGATGGAGGGTGGCTGGATGGATAGCAGAACATGAATAACACAATTCTACATCAATTCAGCTGACTACAAAATAACATGTGATCTTTATGTATTTTAGATTATAATCCGCAATCTTTTTAACAGACAATGTCTTCAGTTGGTCCATTGTCAGAGTGCTACATTGTGCTTCACTCTGTCAAGTCACAGCATATTACTTTTATCACTTTTTTGTCATGTCAATTCGTGTTTCATCTAAAGGCATTGATTAGTGAATAGAATGGGCTATTAGCATATCAAATCACACTATGTGTGTGTATGTCAGTGTGTCAGGGACATCTGGTTTCTGCAAGTCTTAGCCCAAGGCATGACGTGTCGCATTTCTCTACTCTATTCCGGTAGAGGCAGCCTGACATGCTTCACTGGGCCTGGTAATTATTTCTCGTCTCCTCTGTCTCACTATTTCTCTCAGCATCTCAAAATGTACGTTACGTGTGCTGCTTCCGTTCTCTGTCCCAGGAGTAGGACTTCTAATGTGGACTTGAGTTTAACATAGATCAGATAACACCTCCCAAAGAGGAAACAAAGAAATTAGATGGAATGTCACTGACTTATCACTCTCAGGCACCTGTGTTTGTAGTGCAACCAAACTTGATAAATACAGCAAGAGTATACAGAATCAGAGAGGAAGCTTGAAAGAAACAAGCAGATCAGAAGACCAGTTTTGCTGTTTATCACTCAGATCACTCTTTATTTATATGTTCTTGTGCTGGCTAATCTCATTTTGTGCAAATTTCACAAGATACAAGTTAAGGAAAGGATATTAAAGAATAGCAGCAACAACACAACACCAAGACTCACGGTAATGTTAGTATTGTGCAATGGTTTAGCTGATGCAATGAACTTTGCAATGGACTTTTGTGCACTGTCCAGGATATATTGAAAGAGGCTCTGGATCTAACATAACCCTCATCATGATAATGCGGGTACCATACATGAATAGCAGCAATTTATATGAAGAAATTACCTCGTTTTGGCTGAGATCAATCAAACCATTCTGGATTTTGCTATATTTTCTATGTCTATATATGATATTATATCATTTATAGCAAGGACGTAGCCAATTTATGGGTCATAAAACTATGCCCTTCTGGGCAGAAGATCGAGCTCAGTTTTAAAGATGCTCCACTGAATTCAAATATGGACTGATGGACTTGTTCCAATTCACTTATTTTCTCGGAAACATCTTTAAAAGGTACACTAAATGAACGTATTTAAATGTTGTTCCAGACAAGAGATTACTTGTGTTTGGATTGAAGTCTCATCCTAATTAAACCACTTTTACCTGTAACAAAATAAAACCTTAACATGACAAAATAATTAACATAATCATGTGTTTTGGGGGTTTGAAATAAGAACAGTCTGCCAGTTATAAGAAATAATGCTATTACAGTTCATTTCCTATTTATAATTATTTCCATGCAATTCGTTCACTTTAACAGTTCAATTTTCAATTCTTTTTTATTTGCAATAATCCTAACTGAATAATTAATTACTTAAATAAGCAGTTAACCTGAAAACAACAATTAAAAACCTTACAATGCTGATCAACCTGGTGAAGATGTGACCTCAGGGGGATACGCTTTGTGCTCAGCATTCTGACTTAAAGGAAATCTTGCAGTAAAGATTGATCTAAAATCTAAAATAAAGGTCATACTTTATATTAGTTATATCAGTATTAATCATTATGTTAGCCTCATGATGTTGATTTCACATTCAACATTAGAAGATTGTTCAATGCAAATTATATGTCTGCTTTTTTATTTCATTCATGCTGGCAGCCATAATGAAACATGAGCTGCTACAGTACTGGATTTGACTGGAAAAATCAGGGCTGTCAAGTGAGCTCCCAAAGGCTGCTTTACATGGACGTCACTAGAGATTTATGGATGGGGAGCTAAACCTTTACTAGGAGCTTCTGGGGGCATGCTCCCAGGAGAAAAGCTTTTTTTAAATGGCCCAAAAATGTCTACATTTTTACATTTTAGGAGTAGCAACAGGAATTAATTATATATATATATAGGTATGTATGTTCAAATTGGCACACAGTTTATCTGTAGTAAATGTTTATATTACAAAAATAATTTAAATGTGCTGAGTATTAACAAAAGATTAATAAACATGTAAGGGCATACTCACACTATATACAGTACGTACTGTGACCTAGTCTGAACCTGCTTCTTTAGGCGGCCATGTGCACTGTTTAAAATACTGTGCCCGGGCACAGTCTGACTGATCACACGAAGGAAACAAACCATGCTATGGTGGTCAAATATGCTAGGGCACAGTACAGATCACCTAGTGTGAGTATGCCCTAGATGGGTTTATTCTCTTTTTCATTCTTTTTCTTTTCTGGTTTATTTTGAACAGGTAGACCACCACGGAAGAGTCTGTGCCTAGCCGGTGGCATTGGGTGCAAGGCAAGAATAACCCTAGACAGGGAACCAATCTATTGTAGGGCACTTACGCTCACACAATAGGGACACTTTACAAACAACAAAAAACCTAACATGCATGTCTTTGATTTGTAGGAGAAAACTGGAATACATGGAGTAAACCCACACAGACACAGGAAAAACATGCAAACTCAACACAGATTGGACCCAGACTGCTCCACCTGGGGTTTGAACAACTTAGGACCTCACATGCAGCTTTAATATATTTCAATTTTATGTAACATATACACTGGGCCAAAGCCAAAAACCCTTTTATATAGAGAGACATTAATCAAATTTACAGTCATTTACAGTCTCACAAAATCCTTTTCAGCTTAGGAAACGTATACAGAATATTGTTTTGCAGAACAAAACTACATTTTTCCCAATAAATATTCCACAATTTGAAGGATTTATTTCTTTAATGTCACATTAGTATCAGTGGATGTTAGTAAAAGTTCTAACAATACTAGTCAAATACACACTGGGCTGATTTAGAGCAACCTGAGAGCTAACCTAATGTACATATTTGGAATGTGGGGGGAAACCAGGGGACCTGGAGAAAACCTACACAAACACAAGGAAGAAATGTAAATTCCACAGCTCTCTGCTTAACCATGAAGGATAAATTGCTTGTGTTCCTTTTGGTTGCTCTGTAACATGCATTGGATGTCTCCATTAGACTGATTC
>JAUZSV010033481.1:0-15402 GCA_034780495.1 Parotocinclus cesarpintoi
ATGCTTCAGCATTCATTTGCCTTCCATGAGTCTTAGTCAACGTGTCGTGTGTGTGTGTGTGTGTGTGTGTGTGTGTGTGTGTGTGTGTGTGTGTGTGTGTGTGTGTCATTTAACGGTGCAGACGCCGTGTGAACCTATGAATAACTATGATGGCTTTCCACTTACAGAACAATGCAGAAGTAAAATAAACTAAAAAATATTTATTCTATAATGTAATGTAATATACATTATATATACATATACACTTTAAATGTTCTCGTATGAAATAATTCACTAGTGGTTTTCTATGATTTCCATGTAGTTTGACTGATTGTCTTGTGACTGGTGTTTTAAACACACCTGAGTTAAGAGCACTTGTTCCAGTCCTCGTGAATTGTTGTGGCTCCATGTGTTGGTGTTACGGCGTGGTTCTGTCTTCTTCCTATAGTATCTTCACTGTAAACCACAAGTTGCTTTTAATATATATATATATATATAACTACCAAGTGAGTGAAAATGTACCACGTATCAAGCGATATAACAGCATTTATGATCTGAATAATTATTTTCCTCCTGTCATCACCTGTACCAGTTTGGGGCCATGTGATCTGCTCAAAGAGTTGATAATCAAGTAGCAGGTTGCTATCAGCTGGGAACTCATGACCTGTTGGTTTTCATTTATGACCGATTTATGTAAATAAACGGACTGCTGGTCATAGGCTTTGGTTAGAATAGCTCATACATTTTGGCTTCTTTAGGTCTCTACTGGATCTTACTGGAGAAGAGAACTTCAACACTGGTGATTGTTTTAAGGTTACATAGGAAACTTTAACCGAATCAAACTGTGATATTAAATTGATTACCAAAGTATTAATGTTGGTCATTAATTTTGATGGAATTAATTTATTCACACTTTCCTGAACAGTGTCTACAACAGAGCCAGTGCCCAGCTAATGATATAACAAACCTAGACAGGGGGCCATTCCATCATATGACACACACACACACACACACACGGTGGCACTTTAAAGTTATCAGTTAACCAAACACTCATGTCCTTGGACTGCAAGAGTGAGTAATCATTAATTCATAAAGTAAGTCATCATGAGTCATTGTAAAAATGCATGAAGTGAGCATGTGTCATGCAGAAGAAATGTATTAATTAATTTGGTAATTAAGGTAGAATATGAATATTAAGCATTAGGTCTTCATGAGCTCTTGATGTTCGTTGCGCTCAAATAAAGTTTTACCCAATTTAATACTACAGTGTCTCTCAGCTCTGAAGAACTAATTGTGCATTACTTCCTTTCTCTCTATTTCAGTGTTTTACCTGCTGTTACTCTCCACACTTGACCACATTTTGACTAACAAAAAGGTGGAGGATTTACTGGGAGTATGGACAACAGTGAACAGTACTGAAAACTCTTGTCAGTTACCTAACGGCCCCTGTCTGCTATGAGTGTGACTGTGTTCTTGAATACATTTCTAATCACACTAATACTGCAATTATTCAGAAAAAAAGTTTGATCAATCATTGTCGCCAATGGAGTGTTATATATTGACTTTACTTTCTCAACACTTTTTGCGTAATACTATGGCAATTGTTTAGCTAAGTAGTGACCAAACCTGTCAGCAAATGAAACAGGCTGAAATAAGGAAACTTGAAAAACGTCTAACGATCCATCCCTCTTGAGTAAGCGCCGTATGCTTGTTCAAATTGGATCCAGAGCCACTGGGTGTAAGGTGACACTTTAGCATTTACATTTAGTTGTTTAGCTGATGCTCTTATCCAGAGTGACTTACAAATGATAAATTGTGGGTTAAGGGCCTTGCTTAAGGGCCCAACAGTGACAGTTTGGCAGAGGTGGGACTTGAAACCTGGACCTTCTGGATCACTGTCCAGTACCTTAACCACTGCACAAATGCAGGCTATTGCTCAGTCACATCCAATCACACCTAAAGACAATTTAGATCAGCCATGCCATGGGGCTGGGCTCTGCTATTTAAGCATCACTCATTTGTAACACATTCATTAAGTGAAGCAAACATTTCTGGATTCTCCATAGAAAAAAGAGTGGCAGTAGAATGGGTTCTACTTATCTACCAATAATATGTCAATATGTCACATTTAGAGATTTCTGCTTCCAACAAGTTGGTTAATCAACTTTCTGTCCTGTTGTCTTTAAAAGTCCACAGAGAATTGGTTTGCCAACTTTGACTGAGAACGTCCAGTAGACACCTTAAAAATTCACTAGAATGCCAGGGATTATTGTCTAACATCAAACACCGATCTCAGTCATTGTAGAACAAAAAATTGTAGCAGCAAAGGTGGGGGGCAAACTCCAAAATATCCAGGTTTTGGAAGAGTTTGGGTGTCCAGAAACTTGTCTATTTAGTGTATATTGCTTCATAAGCACTTTTTTTGTTTGATATATCCCTCAACTAGTTGGTTCGCAACAAAACTTTACACAAGTGACTTTCAAGCTTTTAACATTACCTTTCAACTGAATGCCTCACAGGCTAGGACACAAGTGTGTGTCAAGTGAACAAGTGCTGCCAGTGAACAAGAGGCTGACAATCACTCCAAATGTCTACGGTAGTAATAAAAAGAACTAATACTGCTCACGAAAATTAGGGGATACTTCAAAATAAAACACCCCATAATAAAATATCCCTTAATTTTTGAGAGCAGTGTATTTACACAGGTGCCACTTGGGCAATGTGGGGCCACAATAAGTTGCAGTGGAAGCGGTAGAAATCCTTTCTGGAACTTTATTGGATGGAACAACATTATAATAAAATATTTTCTTTTAGGTTGTGTGCTCATGGTCGTGGTGGTGGAGAGCCTTGCCCTTTATGCTGCTCCAAAATCTGCCATTGTGTTGAGACCTGGGGAATCTGAGGGCCATAGCAAGAACAATCCAGATCAATGGGGTATAAGGTCATGATCAAAACCACGATGTCTGGAGCTGTGAGGCGGCCATGCTAAACACTTGTGGCACCATGACCCTTTGTTATTAAGGTGAGGTAAGATTTAAACATGTAAGAGGAAATGATGCAAAGCTTCTGAATATGCTGAGCACTTTGTAACTTTCACCTGCTTGTGCCTGACATGCAATAAATAATAGCAGCTGCTTCCCAGTTGGGTTGAAGGTCATGACCCTTGAGTAGCTGGGGTGTGTAGAGGTCATCTCCAGCTGCTATAGTGTGAATACATCCATCTATTTCCTCATGGGCTTTTGAGTCTGTCTCTGTGGCACTTTCTAGCAGCGTTCCTAAATCTATTTCCATCAGACAAGTGTAACAAGAAAGGACAGAAGCATTCCATTATAGGCCTAGGTATCGTTTGACATCCCATTTTGCCTACAATATCCTTCCGTCTGCCCATCCGACTTGTCAGTTCTGCTGAAACACCTGAGGTGGCTTGAGCAGCTAGCTGAAACTGGCTTCGGTTGGGTTGCATGCAGAGACATTATCATTCTGATTGTTTTACTTTTCTCTCGAAGGAATTTAAACTTAGCTGATGAGCTGAATCAGCATGTGCGAGAAGGAAACACTAAAAATGGTTGCGAAAATCCTCCAAGACAGGAAGTAAAATGAACTTGACCACTCTCCAGAGTCCAGTGTAGCCCACACAAACTCTTGAGCTGTAACCAACATCCAAAATGGATCAGTGTGAGACATTCCACCCTTTTTGAATACAAGACTATCAGCAGAAAAGAGTAAAGCAGAATTTCTGTCTAAAAGAGTGAACCATGACACACTCTTATAAGAAATTTGCCCACATCTCCTACCCAGTGCAACAATGGTGTCACCCCAAAATCAAAGCTATATATATGAACCAAACTCATCAGTTAAACAGATTAGACACATCAGCTATCATACCTGAAAAAAATCATAGGTTGTCTAACCGATTAAACAGGTTATAAAATATTAGCATTATAAAGACACTGATAAGGCACTTAATCCAGCAAATAAACGATCGGTGTGATCAGTGTGAAGACACAGGAAAAGCCTAGGCCTTTTATTTTAAAGGCTTATAAAAAGTATAAGTATTTCTATAATTGAGAGTGCGTTCCTGCGCTCCTGTGAGAAACAGAGAGAATGAGAGTGACAGGGCGATAACCACTCACAATCTTTAACCTCCTGAGACCCTGCATCCTCATATGTGGACATTAAATATCTGCAATATTAGCAATAATAGAAAGCTACAACATTCATAAGGATCAAGTACTCATATGAGGACATTGTTTTTTGCACAAAGACAAATTTCATTTTGAACACTTATGTCCTACTAATCGCAAATAGCTATGTGAAATTAAAAATGCACACCAAGCAAAAGTCCGGGTCTCAGGAGGTTAAAACAATGCGTCATACCTAGAAACAGAGTCAACCCCGCCTCCTCATTGAGATAAAAGTTTGTTCATAGCGATCTGAGGTGCTCTAAGATCACTTTTAAATCAGCTCTTTTAGTGTGCTCTTATAGTCTTTAATAAAATGGCCCCTCATGGACCATGGTGAGGAACTGTTCTTAAATCTATTAGTTGGGCTATGTCGACAACAATTATAATTATAATAATAATATTTACCTTATGCATTTTATTTGGATTTGATTTTAGATCACTGTCTTGTTGTAAAACTTATTTTCCCTTTCAGTACTATTATTTGCCCCATGCTTAATAGTTGATAATGTATTCATTTTTAATACATTTATATTTAAAGCTTTTGATTTTTTAAAAACAAACCTTTGGAGATTGAATCCAGTGTGTTTGGCCTTGTTTTTCCAAACTACTGAGCTTGATTTGAAAGTACCTTTGTTTGTTGAATGCTGTAATTACCTGTGCTGCATTAATCAGGTATTAACATTAATTATAATGATTGTCCTTTGACTGTTCTTCTGCATCTAGTTAAATCGGTGCCATACAGTAAATTATTACACCACTGCTCCCTGTAATGATGGGAAGGTCTTGCTTTGCATACTGCACCAATCGATGAGCAGTTTCATTAGGGCAGGCTTTTCATTGGCTGTGTACCTGTACCCCACACAATGACAAAGTTTAATCTAATCTAATCTCCTGCGCTCTTCCCTACCTCTAAGCATGTCGAGCTATATTTTATAGGTTTCACCTGAGCCAGATATCTTCTTTTCAAATCAATATATAACTTCTTAAAGAGCCCATTGCTGCTGAGTTTAAGCACTAAGGCCTGAGAGGTTTGAAGTGTCCCAATGTGGGCTGAGAGTCCAGAAGTTTGGAGACCTCACAAAAAACGCACGTACCTCTTGCATGTGCCAAATGTAGGCTGAATCTATTTGAATATGGTGCATGGGAAATGGGTAGACAAGGGAAATATTTAATTTGTTCCCTTCAAATGCTGTGTTAGTGTATTTTATTTACTTAACACAACAAGGTTATATACAATGCTGGCCTGATCACATACTTTCGGCCTTAAATTTATGTCAGTTTATTACCAAATACAACAGGAAATGAACAGGTTCAGTATAAATAAATAAATATAACAGGTCTAGTAACTGCATACCTGCATTACAATAAAAAACCATACAGTTTAGCTCTGACTGCAGTCGGTTTGTTTGAGAGAAAATGATACCAGTGACATATCGGTGGCAGCATGTCACAACATGAAAACAAGAGCCTACACATCTCCCACAGCTCTCTATGGTATTCGTGAGAACTTTAGTAAAAGGCTTGTTTATAACAGGGCTCCTCTATTGTAAGTTAAAAAAAAAAGCAAACAGACAGGTCAGAACAGGCCACCGCATTCAGACCAAATCAAACCTCATTATTTTGTGAAATAACTATCTCTGCCTTCAAATATTCTCAGTCTTCACACGACTCCAGCCACAAGCTTGGTGATGACACAACCCTCCCACCCATGTAAAATCTTTAGGTAATTGAAAGCAGGTCCTGAAATGATGCATGTGGGAAACTGGCACACTCATGGCCCATGCAAACGAAGAGCTGTGGCACATTTGTGTGTTTATGGAAAGCACGTTTGCTTTCACTCAGAACTAACATGACCACTTTTTCTGCAACATGAAGTAGAAGTGAAAGAACAGATCTTGTCTGTCTCTGTCAGTCATTTCCAGGTGTTTCCCAGCTGTGAAGGAATCTGGTCTGATTTATAGTCTTTTTAAAATCTAGTTATAGGAAGCAAAAACTTTGTTTCTGCGTTGTGTCAGAGCACTAAAATTTTTTTTTGACTTTATATTAGCCTAATATATATTCATTTATTTTTTTAAGGCATTAACCCTGCTTAGTCCCGGTCTGGATTGGATCCCAGCACTTTAATGCAATAATGTGTAAATGTGTTTAATGGAAAAAAAAATTCTGGCCTGATAATACAGTACTTTTTGTACCTCTTACTTTTATTTCATGTTGATTTTAGAATACAGTCGATTCCGGTTAATAGGACCACCGGTTAATGGGAGCAGACACTTATTTGGACCAAATCCTAAAGTACCGAAACAAATCCTATTATATACGTGTAATGTTATTTGCTTAATCGGACCAAAGAACGTGAGACCGAATAAGAAAAAGAAACCACAAGTCGCCACCTAGTGGATCAGTGATTTAAGGGAGGATTTTTTGGGATCCCCAGGAGAATTTATGCTTTTATCAAAGGTCAGGAAATCCGAAAAGTTGTGTTGACGAGAGCAAAACCAGCGGGAGGTGAACACGCCCATCACATTAAAGCATTAACTTTAAACCTTCCCAATGGGCTGCATAGCTAAGTACATCTGATCATCAGACATTCAGAATCAATAAGAAGCACTCTTAAGATGTTTTCTTTGTAGATGCACTATTTTAGATTTTGTCCTCAAGTCTCACAAGCAGTTTGGACCTAGGTTAAGAACACGCCAATAGTTTTTAATTAAATATCTATCCACCACATCTGTAGTGTACAATAATGGTCGACAATATGTAGCCCACCCCCTTTTAATTAGAGAGCTCTGTTATTTTAGCTAAATTCACCAGCATGTTTATAATTCATCATAGACAAAGCATTCCTGTATAAGAACTAGAGTTACTAGGAACTGGAATTTCTAATTTATTCTAAATAACTGTTGATTCTGTAATAACATTTTAGAGTTCTGTCTAGATTGTTTGGCATCAACTTATAATAAGTGATGCTTAGTTGTTGCTTTGGAGAAATGCTTCCTTGAACAAGGAGGTGTCTTTTGGCAGACATGTTTGGAACCCATTCCATTGTCCTTGGATCTCGTCCCCTTCTGACACTTTTAACCGGAATAGCCAAGTGAAGAAATGAATGAATAGCAAATGGGGAAGCGCAATTTAGAAAATACTGTTTAAAAGCCTCACACCCACACTAATCCTTTTAACAGATATTTATGTTCTTAAATTAAATGTTCATACACCTGGCAACGTTGAACAAGAGTCACCTACACGTAGAGATTAAATGGGTTTCCTTTGTCCTTGACTGACCTAATTACCTTCCCCAATACCGTTCTGTTTAAAACGAGATCTTTGAGCAGTAAATGAATTCCCTGCAGTTTTCCACGACACAAGGTCACTATGTTAGCCATGATCTCACCCTAGTGTCGTTGATGCCGGTAATGCGCTCCTCAGGCCGATCCAGCACCAGGAAGGCTGCCAATTTGGCAGTATAGGATGCGACTATAATCATAGCAAAACCTGCCCACACCATACCTAAAATCCTAGCCGAAAAGCTCCTTGGGGCTCCTGTAAATAAGAAAAGTCAGCAGAGTTTATGCCTGAAAAATCAATATGCTATTGATTTTATGAGACAGTCTTGAGTAAGTAATTCAATTTGTTGTCGCCTACCTTCTCCGATACCGGAGTTCAGGAGGACTCCCCAAGAGAACCACATGGCAGAGGATAAGGTGAGGGCATCCTCTTCTTCTTCTTCACTATTTACTTTAAACCTTCCAAATGGGCTGCAGAGCAAAGTACATCTGATCATCAGACATTCAGAACCAACAAGATGCACTATTTTAGATTCTCTCCTCAAGTCTCACAAGCAGTGTGGACCTAGATTAAGAACACGCCAATGGTTTTTAATTTTTAATTAAATATCTATCCTCCACATTTGTAGAGTACATTAATGGTTGACAGTATGTAGATCCGTCTTCTAATTATAGAGCTCTGTTATTTCAGCTACATTCACTAAAATGTTCACCAGAGACAAACTGTGTTTTGTAACACAAAGTTCTCAGGAACACATCGTTTTATGGGTTAGCATCTCTCCAGAAAGTCTCCCCTGTCCTACAAAAAACAGTCCAAAACTTGACTGGCCAAAAAATAGTCATGTTTAAGTTTAGTACAAAGCCTTTTCAGAAAAATGAAGGTTGCTGTTATACAGCAAGGGGGGGGGGGCAAACTCCATTTTAATATCCCTGTTTTAAATAAACTGTTTGAATGTTCAAATTTTTGGGATATACAGTGTATGTGGTTTCCAACATGATGATAGAGTGGTGCTTTTATCTAACACTGGCCAGGCAACCCTTTCTTCCTGCACACAGTGAATTCTGGGCTTGGTTGCCTACCCTGCCACACCTCTAAGTATGATAAGTGTGGGCAAAATTAAATACTAAACAGATGTGACGTTTATTAATATGGTTAATCCCCCCTTTGCTGCTATAACAGTTTAATCTGAAAAGGCTTTCTATAGGAAGGAGAGTATACCTTAGTTCCATTTAGACACTAAATCTTTAGTGAGGTCACACATTGACATTGGGGACTATGCCTTGGCTCACAGACTGCATTCTAATTCATTTTAAATAGAGTGGAATGGGTTCACATCAGAGCTCTGTGCAGTAAAGGCAATTTAAGCAAGCTATTTGCCAAACTGTTTTATTATAATCTTCAACGTAAGCGGTGGTTTGATGCTAAAACAGGACAGATGCAAAAATGTTTCTGCAAAGTCAGAATGTCACTAGAATGTCAACTGTAGCATTAAGGTTTTCCTAAACTAAAACAAATTAATCCGCCAAACAACTATATAGACCTGTCAGATGGTAAAGCATGCACCAAGGAACATGCCACATCTGCCATCGCTCTACAGCACCTCAATCACCCAGTAGGAGTTGCTGCTAAAGTACATGGAGATTAACCCACAACCATCCCTCCAAAAAACAAGGCCAGTTGTAGGTGAGAAGTGCCTGATCATGTTAGTGGCCCCACCCAAAAACCTGTGACCCCATGGCCATCTTAAACTCATTTGACAAATATGCTAAATTAAACAACTATGGTGCTTTAGTGCTTTGCCTTGGCGCTGTACATAAATAAATAATTTGATAACTGTCCAATGACAACCCCAACAACCATCCATAGACTTCCGTTATAACTGAACCATTCCATTCAACCATTTTCCCAGTAGTTAGTGTTAATGCTACAACTAAAATGGATAGAGACTGGGTAGAAAAAGGATACCTGTAGGCATGTTCAACTTTGACGTTGCTTAAATGGTCACATAAGAGAAAAAGGTAATATTTGTTTTACCTGAAACGGTCTAATAGGTAGAGCATCACCGCCACAACATGGACCGATAGACCCACCAGTAACCACAAAGTGCTCTGAAAGGGCTGCATGAACGAGTCCAGTGTACTGCGTGGTATTTCCTGCATTCAACGACATGATGCG
This sequence comes from Parotocinclus cesarpintoi, assembly GCA_034780495.1. Taxonomy (NCBI): domain Eukaryota; kingdom Metazoa; phylum Chordata; class Actinopteri; order Siluriformes; family Loricariidae; genus Parotocinclus; species Parotocinclus cesarpintoi. The sequence continues at coordinate 9,621 of JAUZSV010033481.1, forward strand.
TATTACTCGATACTATAGCACCTCAATTATACACCACCTACACTGGAAATACACCAACATACTGAGCTTCGAAAGTTCTGTGGGTGTATTCAAAGATTCCAGAAAGAGAAAAAGGAGCTAACGATGGTTTTCGATGACTTTTAGTGTGCCAATATACTCAGATGAGGAAATGTAATTACGGCAAGAAACTGTAAAACTCTTCTAGGCCGTATGTCTGCCAGCGTCCTCTCTGGAGAATCTGCCTCAAATTTAATTAAATATAAATTACATCCTCTGACAAAGTTTAAATGAAATTAACCTTAACTCGGGTTCTAATTAAATTTCTTATTGAGTGTTTAATTGAATATGTGGTGAATCCCTGACTACAGTCATTTATATAATACATTTATTTATTGCCTATTATACAGCTATACTATTTTACATGACATTATATTTATGTGCTAAGCTATTTATACATGAAAGTATATTAAATTCTGGCCTTGGGTAGAATAAGTGATGATAAGGGATGCTTCAGAAGTGCATTAGGTTTTTTTAAATACATTTTTTAAATATAATCAAATGGCATACAGAAGATTTGAATGTATTTATCATTTAATAGTACCAACTTAATATTTATTTGGCTGTATAAATTAATTTACATTATAAGAAAAATAGATATTTATAATCATATTAGTGTAAAATGTAAAATGACTTTCATAAAGTCTTATACAGAAATTCATGATTTAAGGAATCATTTATATTCTATATATTTTATTATGAATTATGTATGCATTATATAAATTGTAATACACTTAATGCTAAAATTCATTATTATTTTTATACCAGGCCTGTTTGCAGCATTTTTTAAAAAGAGAAACAGGACACCACATTAGAAAATAAACCACTGCGTATAGGGATCACACAGTTTCAGCCCCCACTCCAAAATTCGGGAGCCTCTTGGAGACAATATCTGGAAAACATAAATCCAGAACAAACATAAAGTGCCAGCAGACCCACAACTGGTTTTCCATGCACTGGTGCCAGCAGACTCACAACTGAAATGTCAGTATTTTAAACAATTTTGAGAACTTGGGGTTGTACTTTATGTTGTGTCTGGATGTCGATTTCCCCAAATGTTTCCAACTCACCGAGGCTCCAAATTCTTTGCACTCCTGCACATTATGTCACACAGATCCAGGAACCACATTAGATCACAAAAATGAGGGGATATTTCAAAATGAATACAAAGAGGATCATCTGAATCTGTCCATGCCCCATCACTGTCAGTGTGTTTTGGCACTCTTGGGTGACCATCCACCCTACTGACCAGTCAATGTTTGTTACTCTCATCCAGTTTACCATAATCCCCTTCAATATGTCACTTGCTACTCAATCAGGATAATTGGGTTTGCATCTCATTTGCCTAATTAAACAAATTTCTTTTTCTTATTTTTTATTTGCTTTTCTTATTATCTTGTTTAAAGAAATAAAAAAGATGCTTCTTTATAATCTTTTCCTATTCCTTTTGAAATATCCCCTTATTGTTGTGAGCAGTGTACTTTACATAAACAATTGTATATATTTGTAATTAAAGTAAAATAATTATATACTAGTATCGTAATCGATTTAGTGCTACACAAATTCATAATTATAATAATATTGACCAACATATTAACAGTATGTACATACATATTTCATTTAATTCTTAGTATTTAAAATATTTCAGCCACTTTTTAATGAACTATAACAAACAAAAGCTGTACTCTTTTAGAAGCAGTACCTTTTTGACAAGGATGGTAAGCCCCTGGTATTTAAATGGTTTGGAGAATTCTATATACTGGGCTCGTTCATTGTTGATTGTGAGTGGAGCCACAATCATGTCCGCCAGGCCACCCAGCAGCTCTCCCATCATGCCGTTCCACTCCTTCTTGTTGCTGTTATTCACCTAATGACACGAGCAAAGCAATATGTCATGCCTGAGACATTCCCAGCAGAACCAGCCAGTCATTATTACGTCTTTGAACAATGGCTTCGCAACACATAAACGTCGAGAAATTTGATGGCTCTCTAGCGCTTGACCTTGGAAAGAGGCAAAAAGCAAAATTAGGGCCAGAACAAATCAATAAAGCAGCCGTATAACTTACACGCTCCTGAGTGCCGAATTTTCCATCAGCGACCAGATGCACTTCGTAGGTGAAGTTCATCGTCATTGCCAACTTGATCAAGAGGTCAATGCAGAATCCATAGCAGCACTGAGGCACTATGGGTCGACCTGTGCGAATGACAGAGATTATTAACAGTACTGATCTGATATTAACAGTACTGATATTAACAGGATTGTGGTAGCCTAGAGGTTAAAGTACTGGCCTATGCATCAGAAGGTCCAGGGTTCAAATCCCACCTCTGCCAAGCTGCCACAGTTGGGTCCTTGAGCCCTTAACCCACAATTGCTTGTATTGTAAGACTGTATAAATTATTCTGTAAGTCACTCTGGATAAGGGCTTAATAATCTGTAAATCTGGAAAGGTTTGGGCACCAAAGGTCATTAGGCATGGTATGATGGAAACCCTTTTAGATGGGTCAGAACTTGACAGCTCGTTTTCAGCTGAAACTCCGGTCACGATTTGCGAATCCTCTTAGCTTTTAACATTTTAACATTAGCAGCTTGGGTTTACTTTTCGATCCATTACTAAAATCCAAAGATTTTTCAACAGTTTATTATAAAATAAGCTTTGTATTTATGTTTTTGGCCAACTGTATGTTAATGTAAGTTTTTAAATCATGAACTTGCTTAAACTCATTTCAGCCAAAACTCGATTCACGATTCATGAGTCACGATTCAGTACACAGTGATTAGGAACCACAATAGCTCTTCCTAAGTAAAGATTGTGTTTTTATTTACAGGACTATATTTTTAGTGCAAATAAGTTTTCATTAGTCCTAAAAAATAGTGCCAGCCGAAACACAGGCTGCAGTTAGCATAGCAGCTTTTGCTTTTCACTTTTACTCAACAAATTAGCGATTTTTCAGCTAAAAAAAAAAGCTAAAATAAGCTTTGTGTAAAGAATTTTGGCCAACTCTAGGGTAATATAAGTGTTTTAAAGGTTACCTTACGTATTATTACTTAATTAATTAATCTCTTCAGTTAAGGAGACATTTAACTTATATTGGATTTGTGTGATTTAGGAAGCACCCGTACAATACAAAATGTCTCTTCGTTTCTTTATAAAGAAAGTACAGGGAATGTTGTTCCATATGGGAAAGATTTGCTTGGTATGTGTTGGTTCTTAACAAACCTAATGGAACGAATGAACGACGAGAACATTGGTACCACCGTACCCTTTAAAGACAACATAACACATAAGGCCTAACTGTTTTAACACAAGCTGATTTGCATATCACATAAGAATACAATCAGATGCCTGTGACTAAGCGTAAAACCTGCCCAAGACTCAAAGGTTACCAGGAATGGTCTCGTTGGGGCCAGTACAAATGACTTTTTTGATCAGGACTCCGTTCACTGTGTATTCCTCTTTACACGTTCCATCTCGCATTGCTGGTTTCACGTACACGAAGGGCTCTTGATGAATGGTGACAATCTGCCAGACACCAAAGGTGATTAATTTTGCCATGATAAATAAGAAAAGTGCAGAAAACCTGGAGACCTGTGGAGACATGAATCAATAAACACCTTCAATCTTGTGGACATCTGATATCCTCGTGGCTTTTCAGTCTCTCCTCCTGGCCAAATGATCTTCCTTTGTGTGTTCATTACAACCTGCAGGTGGATGAGATGAATTAGCGTTTTATTTAAGCATGCGTTTAACCCTTTGAGGACCAAAGGACATATTTGTCTCATGCTTTTAAAGCCAAATGACATTCAAACAATCTATGGTAAACCTTTAACCCTTTCAGGACTGTTGGTTGTTTTAATCGCATTTGGTGTCCATTTAAAAGTACAGGACAAATATGTCCCATGGTCACACAGTAGAATTAGAGGTTTGACCTTTGTGAATTTGTTTGAACCACATGTGAAGACAACAAATAGTTATCATACTCTGATAAAACTGGCACATTATATGTCACCATATATAAGTTTCCATTAGATATATCTAAACATCAGCAGAATATACACACAAAACACACTGGACTGGTATTTAAAAAGCTATTTTAACTAGAATTGTTACCTTCAGGGTAGGATTTAGGATTTAGATGACCAGTCAATAGTTCAAAAACTCTACAAGATAAGGCCAGACTTTTTTTATTGCTTGTTTCACGGATTCGCCGAAGATCATATTTGAAGAATACAAAAATATATATATATATTTTTGGGTATTTCTCGGATCCGCCGCAGCACCAATGGTTAAAATAAAAAAAAAAATCTATATATATTTTTTTTAGCTTTTTCTGCCCTCCGGTGGAGAGCCAACGGTATTCTTCTGTTCATTTAATTTTTTTTCAGATTCACTTTAATTTAATTGTAGGTTAAAATTTTTGTATTTTTAAATAAAAATGTATTTTTCTTTCTCCTTCCTTGTATCGATTCCACATAGTCCTCGAGAAATTGAAAAGTGCTGAAAAATAAAGATTTATTTTCATTTTTTTCCTCCCTCCTCAGTACATTCTCAAGTAGGGACATCCGAGGAACAAGCAATTAAAAAAGTCTGGCCTTATTTTTAAATAATTATTTTTGTTGTTTTAAGATCATAGAAATTCGCTTGGACCAATCAATTTAATCATTTAAATCATTTGAATTTGTGCCATAGGATTATTGTTCTGCAGCAAGTCATGAAATTGATGTTAAGCTATTGGACTGGTCAGAGGAATCCAATGGAGATTGTAATGTGAATCATTTAAATCATTTAAATAAAGTTGGGCTGTAGGATTGGTCTGATGAATCTTTTGGAGATGAACATTTGAACCACTTTATTCACCTTTAAGATACATTAAAGCAATGTGTTGTAGCCAAGCATTTAAAACATGGAATCATTTGACATTTGCTGTAAGATTGATGTCAGGAATCTACTGGAGTCAATCCAATGAATCATTTTGAATCATTTGCCCCTATATAGTGGGGTGGTTGGTGGTTAAGGTGGTCAAGTTTCCTAAAAAAGGACGTCTGGTAAAAACGTTAAGTGTAAGTAAAAATGAATGTCACTTGTTGCTTTAGTGGTCTCTGGTGTAGATGAAACACGAGTACATACAGTGTGTCTTGCGATCATGTCTGATCCAGGTTGTGTTCAAATTGCAGTGTCTCAGACTGGAAAATGTATCACATCTGATCTGATACACATCCAGCTTTTCAGCCTCAATACCCAATCTCAGACCTGTAAACAAGTTCCAGCTGTTTACTCTGGGGTTTAAATATCAGATTCCACACTGTATTGCTTGATTTTATTGATTTGAGGAAAAACACAAATAAATATCTATTTTATTTTTAGCTTTCTGAATGAATTTTTGAAACGACTCGTTTTTATAGTTTTATCCCATTTAGAGATTCCCCTGGATCTTGCTCTTTGTCTGGCTTTTTAGAGCCGTGCATCTTATTCATGACCTTAGCATCTACCTCCAGCTGTGTGAAAATACACACACACACACACACACACACACACACACACACACACACACACATACATACACACACAGAGTTATGCACGCTAATGTGGGGGTCAGACAGGGCGGTTGACAGTCAGAAGATCAAACTGAGACCGTGATCAGCTCCATATGACACACACACACACACACACACACACACACACACACACATACACACACACACACACACACACACACACACACACAC
>JAUZSV010033590.1:0-15401 GCA_034780495.1 Parotocinclus cesarpintoi
TAACAACGAATACAGTTTGTAGAGAATAACTATAGTTTTACATACAGAAAACAATAATAAATAAATAAATACAAACCAGTCCAGTCCAGTACATTAACTGGTTGTCTAAGCTCACAGTCCCAGCTGCAACATCTTCACTTTTTGCAGACGCCCTCAAGCTAGAGTAACTTACAAGTGTGATATATTCTTGGCAATATGTTTCATATTGCTGTGAAACAACTACTGTCAAAAATCATTTGTAAAAGGGTTGTAGCATAAAATGCAATTAATCACATTTTGCTTGTTTTCTGTTGGGCACTACAGAAATAGATTTTCCATTAAAAACACTACACGGCCACATGAGTAAAAAATATGAACTATGTATTTATTGCTTTTTTAATAATTCAGTAAGCATATTTTCACCACGTCTCATTCTTTGCGAGAGCTGCCAAGAGAAAATAACAACGATTACCAGAATGCTACCTTTTAATACAAGGTACTTATTTCAAGTCCTACATTTGTTACAAAAAACAGCATCCCATGCAGGGTGATATTCTGTACAACTCTAGACTGGATGCCAATCCATCGTAAGGCACACACAAACAGTCACACACTAAGGGCTACTTTAGAGACACCAATTAACCTAACACGCATGTCTTTGAACTGTGGGAGGAAACTGGAGTACCTGTAGTAATGAAGACTTCACACAGAGGCCATTGAACCCGGGACCTTCTTGCTGTAAGGCAGCAGTGCTACCGTTCCCTATATAATATGTATAATGTAGAGATCGTCCAGTTACCTCAAATGCTCAAGCAGTGTTTTCCAAGTTTTTTGTTTTAGTATTAGAGGGTCCTTTTATTGTGTTGACGGCAAAATAAAACAGTATTTAATAATGGTATTTTTTGTCTTGCTATATCTACTACAAAATGAATTAATAAAACAAAAGCCCAGCTCTATAACTTGGCATTTTCCTTTCATCTTTCTTTGCTGCTGGCATGGAGAACTTTGGCCTACAAGCAAATATTTGTTGTATTGCTGCAAACTGTTTTATACCAGAGCAGTTCAGGATTGAATGTGTAAATCTGGGAAACAGACAACGTTATTTTGGACCTTGGTATAATTTGCAGTTGCATCCAAAGGTAACACCAGGAGTGTTGCTTTAAAAGTACGTTTGAATACACGATCATGTATCAGCCTTTTATGTTACCACCCCCTTTCCAGCTGAGAAACTAAGCCTGTTAGCCAGCACGACTGCAGTGTGTTGTGCGCTGCCGAACGCAAGCAGTGTCCCCTCTAAGCTGCAGCTTCGCTACTGGACACAACACAGTTAATGTTTTTTCCTGGCCCACTTTCAAACTTTCTCCTTAACAGTCCATCCCTGTTTGGTGTAGAACAGAAAAACAAGCCCACTCCATCTGTTTCTACTCAAACTGCTCCCAGCACAGGTTTCTTTTTTACATAATGAGTCCAAAAAGTATTTTAAAAAGAGAAAAACGTGCCCCACGTTTGTTCCCTTTTTGGCGCCCTTTTGCCAGACGCCATTTTAAGATTGGAGCAAGAGAGAATTGGGTAAGGAGGGAGGGAGGAAAAGCCGGTCGCTCCCAGCCCTCCTTACATGGCGGACCAAATTTGCTCCTCGTCCTGACCAATCGGAGAGCGGCTCAATCATGTGATATGCCACGAGAAAGAGAAGTGGCTGCAGACTCTTCCTCCAATCGTCCCCTTTTTGTTTCTCCAGGCTCATTTAATCTTAGCACTATTAGAGAAGACTGTTTACCCTTAACAATAATTAGTGTTCCTTCCTCCCAGTGCTGGGCCACTGTCATCCCTGCGCAGTGGAAAAGTTTTGTGCATTCTCACTTGGCTTGCATTCTTCATGTTTCATGGATTTCCCTTCTTGGCTGTCAGCCAAGAGCAGGAAAGGGGGCCAGGGTGGCCATGAGAGAGAGAAAGGCTGACTTCTCTAGAGGAAAGGACTTGTGCCCTGACACAACAATTGTCTTTTTTCTTTCTTTTTCCTTTCCTCTCTTTTCCTCTACTGGCCACGAACCAAGTTTGAAGAGATTAGTGCCAGAATTTTAACAAAATAACGGATGATGATGATGTAATGGCCGACTCAAAGCAAATGCCACCATATTCTGAAGCGGTAAAGACACAGTGGCTATATTTACATGCAGAAACGTTTAATCCAAATTTCGGCTGTGGTGCAGAGATTAAGGAACAGACTATGCATCAACAGGTCCAGGGTTCAAATCCCTTTTCTGACTAACTTCTACCGTTGGGTCCTTCTTGGATTAAAAAACTGAATCAGTTAGAAGTCTCCCCGAATAAGAACGTCTGTTACGGTGGAATCTCGTTTTTTTGGTATTAATCCGTTTCAGCGTCCCTGACGATAACCAAAATGAACGGTAACTAAAGTGATGGTTCCTCTAAGAAATAGATTGGATTTAAATCCAATAAATCTGTTCCAGAAATATAACAACGAATACAGTTTGTAGAGAATAACTATAGTTTTACATACAGAAAACAATAATAAATAAATAAATACAAACCCAGTTACACAGTAATCACTCGCTTGTATTTAGCTTTCATACCAAAAATTTGTTTCAAACAAAAAAAAAATATGGAAATGTTTGTAATGAACGCACGAGGCGATGCTGACTCGATGAGAAACAAAACCAGAATGAACGACGAACACGTGCCCTAATGTTTGAGTCATACCCTGTTTAGGTTTCCACTTTGACCCAGACAGCAGTGAGCTTCGGCAGGTGTAATATAAGCACGTGGAACATATGGAGACTCGTACTCGCGCTTATCGTATACTTCACTACTCAGTTTATTTACTATAATGATTGTAATAATCTTGCTATTTAGAGCTGACCAAAGGTCAAATGAGTTACTTGCATGAATAAAAAAGGGTAAATAAAGTAAATGATCCAGTAATCCTGTCTTCTCTAGTTCAGCACAACGATCTCTGGTACTACACAGTGCAACAATGCGCCTGTGCACTGCATTTGAATGTCTCTTAAAGAGACGGTACACATTTTACTGGCTGTTACAGTGGGTGAATGACGAACTCGTGGGCACGCGGAAAAAAAAAACGGGCAGATGAATGATAACTGGGATCAATATCTCAGAAAAAAGTCATGGAAATGAGCATTATACAAATTCCAATATTATCCATCCTTAATTCAAATAAATTCTGAATTAATTGCAATGTGGAAAGCATTTGGAAATGAGAAGTGTCCTGTTTACTTCTCACCACAGTCCTCCAAACTGCTTTTTATGTATTATATACTGCTCAGAACAGTAAGGGGAAATTTCAAAATGAAATATCCCTCATTTTTGTGAGCAGTGTAGTTTTGCTTCGTCTTACCCTAGAGAAATACAAGCATATATTGTGTTCATCACTGTAACCTTTAGCACTTTTAGTATCAGGGGTTCCCCAAATTCTGCAGTGCCCCCCCTTGGGTAGAATATTTCGATGCCCGCCCACTCAGACACACTTACACGTCCTTTGCATGCGAACTCTATTGGAGTTTATTTTAAATATTGCCATTCATCCAATTCAGCAACTTCTTATTAAACAGAATAAAGTAACAAATCACATTTACAGTGGAAATTTTACAACTGACATGTATCTTAAATCTTATTGTCTTTTTCCTGGCTCAGTACAGCTAAAAGAGAAGCTGCCACCATGTGCAAACTTTGTAGATTTTTCCGTCATAAACAATTTCGGCAAAGTCCAACATCGAATCTTTATTTTGTAGTCTAGGTTTAAAATTTAAGCTGCATCCAAGTGTTCCAAGTGAATAATGTTATCACTTGCAGTTGCTTAATTAGAATAATATAATATAATATAATATAATATAATATAATATAATAATAATTAATTATGTCATTGCATAGACAATAACCAGGGTCCCTGTAATCTCTAATTTTACCTTCCAATTTCAACTCTTGTCTCACAAACCTCAGTCTACAAAATACTACTGGTATCATTGAGAATGCAAACTCTCCCACAATGTGTTACTTTTCTTCGCAGCCAAGCTTCGGCCTTAAATCTCTTATGGCCAACTGAATTAAAGATCTGAACCAAAAGGGGTCCTTCATCATCCAGGAGCACAGATAATCTCACTTAGCTTCCACTCAATTTCCCTTTCACTCCTCAGCTCAGAGCCAGCGGGCGCCTGCTTCCTTCAGCCTGACCTCTCTGCAGTTGCAGCAGCTCTGTAGTTCCATGCAGAGCAGTTGGTCCATGCGTTCCTGAGGTGATTCACCCTGGAAGCAGGCTTAAGAGGATTACAAAGCCACTTATTAATATGCTAAAATTTAGCGATTGATGCATAAGTCCATGATGAGCAACGAGTAGCCTCAGACTGATACGCTAATGCACATCTAAAACAGCACGATCGGCCAGATCTCAGCTGAAACGGGGACGCCGCAATCATAACGCAGAAAGTACCGTTTAAAGTTGCCGTTTTTTTAATTTTATTACATTTTATTAAGACTTTGAACGAATGTCTTGTGTAATAGATCCCAAGTCGGTGAAGCACCGACTTTACAAGTTTGCAGGCATCTTCAGTCTTTGCGTAATACTTTAGAACCATTTAAAAGGATTTCTTAACTTTCTGCTTTGGGTTTACCCCAGTGGAAAAGAAAGGCGGTAACAGATGTCAGAATTGCAGTGCACGTGACCATAACGTGCCACTTTTAAAACAAGCAGAGAACACTTAGTTGCCGCTGTCTTCTTTTCTCTACTTCCTGGTCTTTTCCTTCCAAGGCATTTATTCCCACGTTCTCAAATCTCACAGGAGGAGCTGACGTCTAAGCACAGCCAGCTGCTTTGCTGAGAGGCAGAGTGGCAACCAGCCCTGTCCAAGCTCTGTACGGGCCGAGGTGTGTGTGCGTGTGTGCGTGTGTGCGTGTGCGCGTGTGCGCGCGTGCGCGAGAGAGCATGAGAATGACTTGTATTACTGTCACTCGTCTGCTCCATCCATGACCATGTCTAATATCAAAACAGTGGCAGTCAAAACCACAGCTCTCTTGGCAAGCTGACTGCATAGCAGACGTCCTCCTGGCAAACCAGAACAAAGGGAAACACTTTTTCGCCCTCTTGGCTGTGCCGACAGATCACACGTGCATAATACAAGACATGGACTGTGTCTGGTTTGTGCCGGCTGATAAGACGGCAAAGCAATACCTGACCATGGACTGTTTCACCACGATCAACCTTGTTCTTTAGGAGCACGTTTTTCAGATTCGTTTTATCACGCAAAAAAATTGCCCTTATAAAGCCAACCTGCGATTTCATCTCCTTAAATGAGTGCACAACTATTTGTGGGTTTAGAAAGTGCACGAGTAACTGAACCCCTAATAAGCCATAAATGTCCTAAACGTTCTAGTTGATATAGTTCTAGTTGGCAGGGGGTTTTAATACAGTTTGGGTCGGGATTTTAAACACGCACGCTATTACATCTGATAATAATTCAGCATTTCAAACCGGATAGCATTCCGCCCGGTGCAACCAAAGAAATCGTCCCATATCCTTTATGCTTTAAATTAAGTGGGTCTCCTGATTCTGCAGTTTTGCTGCGTCTCGGAATAATGGGTGGGTAAAGTTATTATTGGGTGTGAATGAAATTAGTCCAATTACGGACGGCGGTGCCACATTTTTGCTGATTTATTTGTGAAGTGGCAGACAGGGTAATGACTTTACTAAAGCCCAGGGCCTCTTTGCTAATTCTGTAATGATCCGAGCCCTCAGGCGACCCTGAACCACTTCATCTCTTCTTACCACATTAAGGTTTTTAAAGTGGTCTACCACTGGTCAAAAGCATACGCACCAGCACACAGCCCAGTCGAAGCACCCAGGCATTCTAATCGTTGGCAAGCACAAGTGGGCCGAATGAGGAGGTGTTGGCTGAGAGAGAGGGAATGTGTCAGGGAGCACGGTTCTGTGGTGGCCTGCTCTGCATTTCCCCTCATTTATTCCTCCTTTCACTCTTAAAGCTTTCCCTTTCCCAGCATAGCTGGGTAATGAGAGATCTGTAAAACTGCTGTAAGGAATTAAAATCCTTCACGTAAATGAGAAGCATATGTACACTCTTGTCCATAATAACGCCCCTGATTCACAATAACCCAGCGGTGCTGTAACGGCGAGAAAGAACAGTTTTTGTATATAATCACAGTAATGCTACTAAAGTTTATCTTGTTTTAGCTGAGAACTGATCTTTTCAGGGTGCTCATTAAAAGCAAGCTTTATAACTGGGCACCTACAGAGATAGAGAGGGAAAGAGGGACAGAAGTTTGATTACTTCTTACTGAAGGGTTGCATTGTTTTCTGTGATTTTTTGCTCCATGAAAACTGAAAGCAAGAAGCACAGGGATCACAATTAACCCAAATTCCGTTAGCAACACCTGCAGCACAAGCTTTAACTGGCAACCCAGTTCTACTGCTAGGATCTGTTTGAGAAGCCACATCGGCTTTAAATTGCTGTACACAAAAGTGTAAATGGAGGTGTCGGCCAATAGATCATGTGCGTTGGTAACTTTAAAGCCCCTCAGAATCTGTAATTGCTTTCCAGTTGGTCTTGTAGCCTAGTGGTTACAGTTGTGAACAGCAAGTTCCTCCTGGAGCTCCAGGTTTGTCTCTAGTGGGTATGCTGAACTGTTGAAGCTTATATATAGCTCATGTTATAGTATTCTGTAAGTGTGGAGTGTGGTAATGCTAGTGTTTAGTAGGGGTGTGCCATATCGTATTGTTCACAATAATACAGATAATTTTTGATTATATAAAAAATCCATATTGTGATATTCAGACGTCTTTAGGTAATGATGTAATGGATTTACACAGAGTATGGAGAACTTCTATTACATGACAGATATGACAGAATGTAAGTTGTGTGGTGGTGGAGTTTGTCCCAAAAATGGGAGCCACTGTGGTAGTGTGGAGGTCTTTTTTATTTTTGACAAAATATTTATTTTCCAACAAACTACAGTAATACATAAGCCATACAAAAGGTCTGTAACAACAAATCTAATGTTTCACCACCTCAAGAAGAACACGTACCTGTGTATGAGGAAAGTCAAAAATGCCACAAAATCAGGCATTTTAAAGTATAAAATATATTTTGAAGCAATTGTAGCAAAAAAAATTTTTATTCACATCCTCATAAACAGGTTATCAGAATTAGCAGGGATCCCTAACATGCGCTGTGTTAATACATGACACAATAAATAAATCAAATGCATAACATTCCACCCCCTTTACTTGCTATTAATAGTAAAGAGGACAGCTCCGAATCCAGACAGGATTAAATCTCTTTTTGATGTGGTTCCACTTTTGTGCAGAATGTGATTTCTGCCTGGTTTGTTTAACACGGGAAACTTCAGAACAAGGTTGTTTTTTTTTGTCTGTCTCCCAGTTTATGCATGTTCTTAGGAAACGATGTCATATCAAGGCCTCAGAGAGCGGTGTATGTTTGTGTATGCCTGGAGGGGATGGCAGGAGGAGTTTAGCAAATTTCTGTGGATGATTAGAAGAGTAGGCAGTGTACACATTGTAGCGCGAGAATCAGACGGAGTAGTAGCACGCAAGAAAGAAGGACGGAGAAATCGGATGCAATCAGATATCAAAAGGGAATTAGTGGCTTCCTGTCATAGTTTGAACACACGGTTCATTATAAGCATCACATAGGCAAGTTCAGGCAAGTTATATTTATGCTTTTGTGGTCGTTTATTATTAAAGGTATGACACTTTACATTAAAATATGCTTTAACATATACTGGTTTAGACGTTGCCAGGGAATTTGTGTAAAGTATAAGAGGACGGGTCCCTTTTTGAGTCTTGCCAAGGTTTCTTCCTTCAGCACTTGGAGTTTGGAGTTGGAGTTGGAGTTTTTCCTTGCCGCCGTTGCCTTAGGCTTGCTCAATTTTGGATAATCTAATATTCAAAAGCTGCTTTGACACAATTCTCCATTGTAAAAGGTCCTATATAAATAAACATGACTTGACTTTGACCTGAAACTTTGCCAATGGTTATAGTTTGTATTTTTAACATGCATTACATGATTTATGCTTGGCAGTGCTATATAGCATATTTTTGCCATATACTATCCTAACCCTTACCACACTAACCTTCTTACAAGATATTTTGCATAACTGTATAGCTCTTTTTTGGAAACTTGGTGCTCCCATTTGTCAGCAGCCCACAGTTGCAATGTCTCACTCTTTTAACTAAATACCTTGATTATTGTTTTTTATGTGCCTGGCAGTTAATGAATAGTAAGACTGTAGTAGTCTAGCGGTTAAGTTAATGGACTCTGGACCAGAAGGTCCCGGGTTAAAACCCCACCTCTGCCAAGCTGCCACAGTTGAGTCCTTAAGCAAGACCCTTAACCCACAAATGCTTGGATTGTACCAATTGTAAGTCGCTCTGGATAAGTGTAAATACCATAAATGTAAACTGTAAAGGAAACATCAGTGTTGTTTTAGCATCCATACACCAATCATTTTTAAAGTTAAAACCGTTGCCAGTGTGATGCTCTGGAAAAATTGGATCTTGCGGATCCTTCACACGTAGCACCTACCTTCATGGCAGTGGCGTTCCCTAATGACAGTGACCTCTTTGAACGGGACACAGCACCTAGACACACTAGAAAAAATGGTTAGGAATGGTTAGGACATGACCAAGATTTCAAGGTTTTGGCCTTTGGCTTCCCCACATCTCAATTTGAGTCTAAAACATAGAGGCCTGTCTTGTTAGAGGATCTGCTGCTAACATCTTGGTGCCATGACACCTTCCTTCTTCATAGGTCTTATGGAATCCATGCATTGACAGGTCAGTGTCAAATGACCGAAATGCCGATTTGTTACAGACTTTACTTACGAGATGAAGCCGTCATATGTGCTTATTTGTCCTTTATATCCATAATTGCAGATCAAATTTTTTTTCTGGCCCTTGTGTGGTGCTTTGAAAAGACCAGCTATGTCTAAGCAATCTTTTTGTATGGGTACGCGGATATAGGTTCAGACTGGTACCAGAGCAATCCATTCAGGTCACTCGCTGCACGCCAGTGGAAGTGTGTGTGAGATTAGCTCCTTTCTCAAGGAGGGCTTGTTGTAAGGGATATTATAGGAGGGAAGCTCAGACACGGATAAGAGCCAGTCACAAAAGGAGAAAGTCCAAACATTGTGTGCAGGCTGAAAGAGACGACCTGCCCCTCACACGCTGCAGGACGACTCGGCAAATGGCACTCCAGCCTCCCTCACCGCTCCGTGGCATGCCCTTTCCGTCACGTTTATCGACGAATCGTTCAGGCCAGCCGCGTACAGTTCACTGGTGCACCATCATTAGCAGCGATGCATGCTGGGAGCTGTGGCTGAGTTGGGGAGCGGGGCGGTAGAGACAAGCTGGAGGAAATGTTTGGAGACTAATCAGCATAAGAAAAGAGGCTTTCAGAGTGTGTGCGGTTTGGCTGTCAGCGGTAAAACCAGATAATGATTCGGTAATTGTGCATACCTCAGCCGGTGGGAGCGGATGGGAAGAGCCGAACACCACCATGCCAGCATGGGTTAGAGCGTGGCCTAACTAGACTGTGTAAGGTTAAATATGAAGGGACTTGTAGGGTTTTCCTTTGGCTTCATGAGAATCTTCTTAGAATAAAAGGCATGTGTTATGCTGTTGGATTTCGCAGCATCCTGTGAGTCCTCAAGTGAAAAATGTTAATGTAATTCCTGCTACAGGATTTTAGTTTGCTTTCTGTGTAATGTAAAATGCATTTTTTACATTAAGGACTTTACAGTTCACCTTAATATGTCACCTTGCTTTAGTGCTGATTAAGCATCTGTTTCAATTAATAAAATATATAGAACTGTTTTCGTAATATGTATTATTGAAGCTTTTTGATTTTCTCTGTTATATTCACTTTTTACCCATTATTTTAAATATATCTAATAATTCATGAATCATGCTCAGTCTCAGCCTTTAATATCTAATTTAATATCAGAAGAGTTGATACGGAAGCCCTTTTTGGGTCTTTTAGAAGTATTTTTATTATGATTATTATTGATTATGATTTTTACCTTGTCCATTGCATGGATGTCTTTTTAAATGATCCACACATTTTATTTGTAACTTTTTGGAATTTTATATATTATACTTACCAATAAAAGGCAACATATTTAGGCGTTCTTTCTTTATGCTTCTTTAAGCCTTTGTTACTGTATTGATTTTATGAAATGTTGATACTCCTGTCAATAGCGGCATGCGTTTAATATTTAAAATTTATATACAGTATAATCTTCTCCACAGAATTCATACAATACGTTATATTATATTAGCCCATTGTGTGTGTCTGTGCCAGCGTATAGAGATCGGTGAATATCGGCGATGTTTCATGTAGTGTGTGAGGTGTGTGTGTGTTCATCAGTGGAGCAGGCAGAGGGAGGGTCTGTCTTTGCTGGGTGCAGACAGCTGTGAAGCAGGGCCTGGCGGATCTGCCTCCATATGTTCAGGGAGCATTTCACACAACCACAGATCCTGATTTCAGGCCCCAAAAACCTGGGACATCACAGCAGGGGATTCAGGTTCTTTATTTAAATTTTTTTTTAACAAATTAGGTTTATCTTTTATATTTTTACATGCTTATAATTAGATTTCCAATTGATGTTCTGTCATTTTCACCAAATTGTGTCAGAATTGCATCACAGCTCCCTCTGTGCGTTCCTGTTTTGTTGGGGCCAGCTACAGAGATTCAGAGGGCACACGGGTTGGGGGTTTGTGGTGCCATGGTGACGGTGCCCAGTATGGTGGGCATGGGGGCACCTCACAAAGCCAGGCTGGCACAGCTGGCATTTTGCTCTTCACAAGGCTCCAGACTCTCTTTTTTTTCTTTTTTTTTTTTTGTCTTTTCCTCTCAGTCTGAGAAAGCACATCTAATGACCAGCGATTGAATCATTAATTCTGAAATGAGGACTTTTCAGTTTTGGTTCTCCTTCGATCCATGGGGGAGGGCATATGTCTACATGCCTGTCTCCATTATTACAAAAAAAAAAGAAAGGCGCTAGAGAATGAGGGCTTGGTACCTAAAAAGGCATCGGGAGCCATCTGCATAGGGCGGTGTGCCAGTGTCTTGCCAATGTGCCCAGACCACCTGGTCATAGTGCTAGCCAAGTGTGCCAGCCTGGGCTGTGTAGCCTCCAGACTGCTGCTGCCCCCTTTAACTGCTTTGAAACTCCAGCGGCCTTGGAAACAGGGGCTGCCGCCTCTCCCTTGCCAATAGCTTTGTTTGAAGTGAGACAGGCTGTGCGGTGCAGGGGGACGGCAGACAGTAAACAGTGCCCCCTTTCATCACCGTCCCCGCCCCCCCAACACACATCTTCTTTGTGTGAATTACTGCTGGGGGGGGGTCTTTCCCTTTTTCCCACCGTTTATTTCACTTTTCATTTGGCAATACAGCCTTGTACTTTGTCTTGTCAAATCTATTACCTGATGTGCTCTTTATGTATATCTATATTTATCTGTCTACATACACACACACACACACACACACACACACACACACACACACACACACACATACACATACACAATCGGACATTTTCTTGTATTTTGAAAGGCAAACCCTTGGTCTGTGTCAGTCCCTGGCTTTGCCCACCCCCTCCTGCCTTGCGCTCTTTACCCTCCTCCTGCTGCCTACAGCCTTGGCACAGGCTCCTTGACAACCCTGGGAACCAGCATTTCAGAGTGGCACTCAAGGGGCACAAACACTGGCACTCCTGCCCGCTGCTGCCTTTGTCCTGTTTGTCTGTACTTGAATGTCAATGAGTACACATTTGTGTTGTTTATTCACCAAACATTTAGTCAGAGCAGACTGATTTATGGAAATTTATCAGTAAGCTTTGTGGGATCCATGTACCAAAAATTAATAAATCAATGAGACATGACTGACATTTCAGTCTATTTAATGCATTTGTGAAAGAACTTCATATCGCAAACCCGTGGCATAAAGTTTCTCTTGTTTAGATATGGAATTTATAAAAATCAGAATAATCGTAACAGGGAAGCTCTAGCTACACCCGCTCATAGGTTATAACTGATGGGACATGAGGCTTTAAAATGCAGCAGTGCTGTTTCGTTCAAAACCTGCATTATTAGCAGAGAATGTGCACTAATGACCATAGTGGAAAATGTTGAGCTGAGGATTTTCAAACTCGTTCTTTCCCAGAAGTGATGGGAGATTCTTCTGCACTGAAGAACTGATTGCCGGCACAACTGCAATCTGTGGAATGTTGGAAGCCAGACAGAAAGACGGTGAAAAAAAGAAGAGAAATGAAAGAGGGAGGAGAAAAGAGGGTGAGAGGTTCAGGCTTTGCGCTTCCAGGAAGCTAAGCTTGTAACAGGTAGTGCTAGGCCAGAGGGCCCAGGTACGCCCACTGTAGGACTAATTGATTACTGCGGGAACTGCTGGGTGATAAACAGCCTGATGTATTGCTTCCCTCTGGAGACTTGGGCCCACAGGCCAACTAAGTATATTCTGGAAAAGTGGTGGGGCAACCCAGAGGGAGGGGAGTGGTAGAGCGAGAGAGAGAGAAACAGAGAGAGAGAGAGAGAGAGAGAGAGAGAAAGAAAACTTGACATGATATGATGTTTTCTGTAATCCATATGAGCACTGACGTCTAGCCATGAATTCAAATCAGAATATTTAACACGTCTAAAAGTGTCCATCCTGAGTGCCAGCTTTCTCTTCCTTCATTTGGATCCTCACCATGCTCTGCTGTAGTGTTTTATTAGAGACTTACCAATCTATTAGTGAGTATGACACTGGATTAGTATCAGAATGATTAATAGTAGTATTTTATTCCATTATTTAGTTTGTGTAGTTTTAATCCTATTACAAGTTTTTAAAAATAATTGGTATAAAACAGTTCATTAAGCAAAATTCTGTTTAGTAAAAAGTGTACTGTATTATAATTGTATTGTTATTTCACCATATGGACACATTATATCACTACTTTATTATACACCTACTACATTTCCATTGATGATCCAGTCTTAAAGGGTAAAGTCCTAGCAGTTGTGCTCTAAAGAACCAGTGACAGACTATGTGGATTGGGGCTTGAACAATGGTCCATAGTCCGGTACCTTAAACAATACACCACCACAGTCACACGGAAACTGTGTTTGGTGCTGAATTCCTTTGGAAGAAGGAACTGAGAAATTCTCATATAACCATATATTGTGAATTTTGTTTATGAAAACCAGTGCTGGGGCACTCAGATGGCACAGATGGCTACTACAATAGTCCACCACCTTAGCGGCCCCCAGGTCCTGGCAGTGCCTTCTAGCTGGATTAGACATTACATACCATTTTGACTGGCTGTGTCTGAGGGAGAGGAAATAGTGGAGGGATCATCACCCCCATCCAGGGCACGTTTATGCCTGAGCAACGTGTTCTACAGGCACTGAAGCCTCCTAACCCTGGCAAAAGCAGGGTTCCAGGCTTCCCACACTTACTCGTATAATATAATAATATATCATGAATTGTGAATACATTGTGATTTGATGATTTGATTTGGCTCACATGACTATCAGGATTCCAAAGACTGAAATCGATATTTGGATGCGATGCAAAAACCAGGGTTCAGCACAGACTGCATTTTAGCATATTAATATTTTATCAGGAAGTGTGTATATTAGCGCTTCTTATCCACTGCTTGGAGATACCATTCTCTGCTCTGCTTTTCTCTTACACACAACACAAAAGAATTTGTGTTGCTCCGATCTTATCGAAGCCAAACACTCTGAGCCGCTCTGGTACGACCAACTGACGGCTGCTAGACTAAAAAAAGACAGTAAGATGCCAGAAAGGGAATAGATGGGTACGCACTGAGTATGGTGCCCAGAAACTCTAGCTGCACTGCTGCAGCTTCCCTCTCAATTTCCCCCAGCCGAGATCGATACGCTGCTCGATGGGCTGGGCTGACATTGTCCACAGCTCAACAAGCACACCACACCAACACACACACACACACAATCGTAGAGCTTTGAGATTATTCACTTACTCCAGATCACACAATTAAATTAGTTGAGCTGGAGTGATATTAGAGAGCACGAGTGCAAGTTTTTCAGTGTCAGAATTACACGTTGTTCTTTAGCACTATTAATTAGGCTTGTAAGGACTGACTAAATCCACAGTTCAAAACTCTTTGAACGGATTTTATTTTTTGTTCACTGTACATTTTTTACAAGTACAATCATCGAAAATTATACCAATTATCGTTTAATATTCACGCTTTCCAAGTTTGTACAAGCCATTATTTCAGTCATTACAAGCACAACAAAGGTAGATTTAAAAACAAACCTTTTGATACGATATAAACAGTCATGCTGTGTCGAAGCTCTTTATGTGGTCATGGGGATAAAATTTGTATTAAGCATGTTTTTTATCTGTACATATAAACACCTACATATAAATGCAGGTGAAATTCTGCATGTTTTTTACCACATATAAACAGCAGTGGATAGTAAAGGGGTGTTTGTGAAGGGTCCAGTTGTTGGAAAGCGTATGCGGTCGGGCTTTAGACAGGCTTATGGGCTGCATTCACTCACACACACTCTCACTGACACTCTCACACACTGTAACCTGAGAGACGGCACTCCTTAAAGGCCCCATCAATCCTTTCACACCAGCCCACTCTTCTGTCTCTTTGAACCAGTCTGCTGCTGACTTTACCTGTTTACACACTGCTCGGGAGAAATCTTCCACAGAACTAGCAGTAGAAATATTTAAAGTACATCAGTCTACCAGAAATGGAAACATGCAAGACGATGATATTCTGCTTCAATCAGTTAAATCAGTGATTTTTGTTTGATCTGTTGAAAATAGTACATATGGTTACTTGTTTTGTTAGTTGGAACAAATGGATCCATTTCCTACCTTTTAATCAGGACTGGGCAATATGGTTTAAGATTTAACCTGGATATTACATGACTTGTCGTATAGGTACTAAGATTATTACAGATTTATCTGTGGCGTCTGTAATATCTTTAAACAAGTCCATTGTTATTTAGAGTCTTAAGTTATTAGATCTTGTTTTTAAATCCTTACCAGCACACTTTTGCGTAATTTACCATCTTTACCCTTTTACTGTTTGCTTACTTCAGCTCTAGTTCTGAAATGATATTCTTTATTGTACTTTATACTATATAGTAATATACTCTATGTATAATCTATAATAATATTGTAGATTTTAGCAACAATGGTTAGATTCTTTATTCAATCTGTTATATTGTCATATGCGTTCTGAATATCAATAAAAAAATTTAAAAAAAAAAAAAAAAAATATATATATATATATATACACACACACACACACACACACACACACACACACACACACACACACACACACACACA
>JAUZSV010033700.1:0-15401 GCA_034780495.1 Parotocinclus cesarpintoi
AGAAGCCACCCCCTCACCGGAGCAAGTGGCCGCCCATGCCAGTACCCCTCACTGTCACAGATGGCAGAAGGAAAGTGAGTCTTCTCAAAGAGAGTACTGTCAAGCTGTGGCCATATGCATTGACAAAACTGTCATTATCTATGGATTTTTCCATGACTCAACAAGATCTTATTTCCACAGACAAGTAGCCGTTTCCTGCCCCATGTTTCGATTGAGACTGAAGCAGTACTCAGCCTAGATGAAGACACAGTTCTACTGACTAGTGAGGTTAGAGTCTTTCTGTCTGGTGTTTACCCAGTAGCATGTCCAGCCTTGTTCCTGAGAGTTTAGCAATTAAGTTTTTATGTAATACTTTGTGTAAATACAATATTTAAAATTACATACACTCATCACTTCTACACCACACACTACTGGGTACACCTCATTGTTTCAACACTCATTGTTTATTCTATCAAATACATTTAACATATATATGCACGTTGTACAATGACAGAATGTAATCTCTGGGATCTGCTGATGTGATGATCTAGCCAAATATAGTCATCAATAGTAGTGATGCAAGGGACACCAACAATTCAGCAATATGTGCAGGACATCCTGCATTCACATGTGTATGATATCGTGGCAGGGCTTCCAGTTAGCATTTTTCAGCAGGATAATGCTCGCCCTAGCACAGCAAGAGTCTCCACCACTTCACTTTCTGGTCTGCCCAGTCACCAGATTTGTCATCTGTCAAGCATTCATAGGACCAACTAGGGCATCAGCAAGCAATGTGTGGAGTGAGGAGGATCTACAGGTCCAGCTGTGGAAAAATGCGTCATAGAGGCAATTAGTGATGTCTCACCAAGAGGTAGACTACAAAAAATGAGTTTCTAAAAGACTGGGGAAATCACATTTACACCCTGTTGTGACAAGACCTAGCCAACACCTGTAATCATTTGCATAATTCCCTGCAACATAACTGCATGCTGAGTTTTGCAGCACTATCCAACTGCTTTTTTCATCAATGACTGCTTACGATTGCTGACTGTAGCCAAGATGAGCACCGTCAGGAGTGATAGTGTTTATAAGGTACAAGTATCTTATAAAACCATGCCTGAACATTGCATTGACTTCCTTAGGTCAACTTCGCATTCCATGTGTGGCAGAGTTTTCCAGAAAGGATTGTGGGATATCCTCCCAGAAGTCATTTTTGGGACCCTGTGAAAAAAACTTGGGGCTATACCTCCAAATGGACTAATGAATACTCAATTGTGCTGACTGGAGCAGCCTTCTATCACAGGTACTCACACATCTACCATTCTTCACTCACTGAGCACGTCCCTAGGAACACTGTCAGTACATGGTCGGACTTCACTAAGATGCTTTTTATGCTCAACACACTTGTACAGAATGGTTGTCTGAGTTGTAAGTCCCAGACAATCAGCAGTTAAAGAAATACTCTACCCAGCATACCTGGTACCAACAATCATGCCACATCCAAAATAAATGAGAGCACATTTTCCCATTCCACTGATTGATGTGAACATTTAATCAAGCTGCTTGGTAGCATCTGCATTATTTTACATCATTAATGTCGCACAGCTGGGCTGATTACATAGTGGCATGAATAACTAGGACAAATCAGACTGCTCATTTACGTAAGTGTGTAATCAGTCAATAATACCTCAGTAACTGGATGCATTTAAGTATTCCATTCAATCATGGTCAAGATCGCTTACTCAAGTTCAACCTGAATATCAAAAGGAAGAAGAAAGGTGCTTGAAGTGAACGTGGCATAGCTATTACCAGCGGGGTATGCCGAAGTATGAAACAGATTCGCTACAGCAGCAGAAAATCACTGCTGTTATCTAATAACAGACATCTCAGGCTACAAGAACAGGCACCACATACACTCACAGGCTCTAGAAGTTGAGTGCATGATTTACTTCGAGTCAGGGTCATGGGATGGCCAGTGACTAGGCACAGGGTGCAAGGCAGGGAACAACCCTAGGCAGGGTGCCAATCCATTGTAGGGCACATACACTCACAGGCTCAAACATACATTTATACACTAAGGGCACTTTGAAAAACACCAATTAACCTAACAAACATGTTGTAATGTGGGAAGAAACCGGAGTAGGTGGAGAAAATCCACACAGACATGAGGAGGACATGCTGATTCCACACAGGTTGAGTCCAGGGTTGGGATTGTACTGAGAATCTCAAAGCTGTAAGACAGCAGTCCTAACCGCTGTGCCACCATGCTGCCCCTAGTAGAAACATTACATTTATAATTTTAAACAAAATGCCCAAGTCTATCAGTGCAATACTTCTGTATAATATCTTATATTCAGTATTTATTTTACTCTATCAGTGCAGTTCTAATATTGAACTATTTGTGTGTCTTAATCTGTCTCTTTGATGGCCTTATTCTGTTTTTTTCTGTAGATCTGCACTGTTCTGCAGCAGCAATCTTAATTTCTTTGTTTAATTGTACAGTAACAATAAAGACATGATCTTATATTACTCTAGCTTCACCATAAATTAAATCACGACAAAACATTAATTTTTGTTCCTGACGAATAACAATTCAAACATAATGTACTGTTCTTGTATGATAATTTAAATGCAAAAAAACTTTAGTCCCCTCGAATTACAATAGATTCTCAGGTTATGCGTCTGAGTTTGCCATCTAGTGTTCAAAACTGGCATTGCATTATACGATGACAAACTCAAGAACGTGTAATCCAATAGGCATGTCTAAAATCCGGTCCGCGGGCCAATCAGGGCCCACAACTTTAGTCTTATAATGTTTTATTTATGGCTCGATAACTCTGTCAGAATAAATAAATCATAACACTTAAAAAGGTTATTCCTCCTTTACCACATGATGGCAGCACCATTCTAATACTATGCGCTTATTCGGATGCACAAACATTTCCAGTCATGAACTTAAACAAGAACTGATTGAGGTCAAGGACGAGCGACTCCCACTTACGTCACATTTTACGCATCTCAACCACCGCCCTCAAACCAGACCTGGCCTCCTTACTCAAATCTAGATCTCAAGATCACCCTTCTCATGAGTGTCACGTGTTCCTTAAGAGTAAAAAGTCTAAAGCTCACTAATGCACTTTGACTTATGGCACTTATGTTATTTAACTCTTGAATAGGATTTAATTATAACTGTTGACATTATGTTCCTAGTTGAGTGTATATTGTGTATATTTACATAGGTGTTTATTTCTTGGTGCGCAAATGAATTTCCTAAATGTGGGATTAGTGAAGTATAATCTTCCTGTAGATCTGACACAAACTTCCTAAAAGATATTGTAAAAGACAAGAGCAAAATTCATTTGTTTTAAACTTTAATATAACAGACAACTTTGCATTACTGTTTAATGTTATCTGTTTTAATGTTATCTGACTCTCCAGACATGCATGACTTGTGTTTTTAAAGTTGTTCACGCCTGCCTGAGTGGCTTATATTCGGCTACATTGCCATTCGAAAAATAATGGTTATTGTGACTGTTTTATAACAGTATGTATTTTCATGTAACGACTGTAGTGAAAAAATGTCAGAAAGAACTACTGGCCTCTTTACAATATCAAATTTGGAAACACCTGAATTCGAAGATTCATCCTCCCTGGGAAAGGCTGTCCCATTCTTGCATTGCCTTGCATTGTTACACCTCCATCGTGCTCACCAAAGAGAAGATTGATTGAAAAAAATGTTGCCTGGACTGATGAGCCTCGATTTCTGTTGCAACTTTTGGATGGTAGGGTCAGAATTTGGCCTGAACAACAAAATGTATGTCAATCCTGCCTTGTATCTACGGTTCAGGGAGGTGGTGCTGTAACAGCATGGGGGATATTTTATGGGGGCCCTTTAATAGGAACTGCACATTATTTAAATGCAACAACCTACCAGTATTACTTCTGACCATTTCCATTCCTTTCTGATCAGTCTATCACAAAGCTCACATCATCTGGTTCCTGTCAGACTGGTTCCTTG
This sequence comes from Parotocinclus cesarpintoi, assembly GCA_034780495.1. Lineage (NCBI taxonomy): Eukaryota > Metazoa > Chordata > Actinopteri > Siluriformes > Loricariidae > Parotocinclus > Parotocinclus cesarpintoi. The sequence continues at coordinate 3,998 of JAUZSV010033700.1, forward strand.
AACATGACAATGACTTCACTGTACTGAAATTAATTCCACATTCACCAGATCTTAATCCAATAGAGGGTTACATTTGGGATGTGGTGGAACAGGAGAATTGGCAGAATGGATACGCAGCTGACAAATCTGCATCAACTGCATAAAGGTCTCATGTAAATATAGACCAAAATCTCTGAGAAAATGTTTCCAGCATCTTATTAAACAAATACCATGTAGGCAGTTATGCCGAATGGAAAAAAAGTGTACCTAATAAAATCGTCAGTGAGTGTAGACCTGTAACTACAAGTGACCTTCTGTCTATTTATGTGTTCATGATCTCCCCTTTGCTCTGTTAGGTATTATCATTACCTGTTCTCCCATTACCTGCATCCCTCATTGCGGGCGCTAGTGGACCACACCTCAAACTGTGAGGATATTTTAATGAACTTCCTGGTGTCATCAGTGACCCACTTGCCTCCCATCAAAGTGACCCAGAGGAAACAGTACAAAGAGATGCCTAGCCCACAGGTGAGTCCTCATGTTAACCTACTGCACATAGAACTGTTTCTATTATGGGTTAACAGCCCAGTATCATCATGTAATATATTTCCACTGGTTTCTTCTCAGAGCACCAACATGGCCCCCTGGGCAAATCCTGAACACTTTACTCAGAGGCAGGAGTGTATAAACACCTTTGCTAGATGGTTTGGCTACATGCCCCTGGTGCACTCACAACTGCGACTGGACCCCGTTCTCTTCAAAGACCATGTGTCTGTCTTTCGCAAAAGGTACAAGGATCTTGAGCGTGCCTGAGCCACACAGCAAGGGCAGAGAACATCTCTAATGGAAGTGCTAGAATAATGGAAAAAGAACGGGCACTGCCCAAACTGAACCTACTGAATCCTCTTTTTTTTGACATACTGGAACTTTACTGACTGAAAGCACAGTGGAAGAGAGGCTTCATAGCAGAGCTATTGATTGCCCCACCTACCTTCACACTGATAGAACATTCTGACATTAGCACCAAGCAAGATGCTGAGTGTACCAAGAATAAGACATTTCAGTGTATCAGTGGAGTTAATCGCAAAGCTGCTCAACTCAATGTTGTTAAGCTCATTCTTATGCAAAAGTCTAGGCATCCCTTGTTAAATTACTTGTTTTCTAACTGAAGATTTAAGTGCTTGCTGGGACAACTTAAAGACGTATTACAAGAAGTTGACTGCCGATGTTGTTAAATTCTTTCCATTAGAAATCAGCTACACGTAATTGACAAGGGGTGTCCAAACTTCTATATAAGACTGAACGTGAACAATAAAACATTGAAATGCAATACTGCCAGTGAACTTGTATATTTAAATAAAAGCCTGCAAAATTAGGCTCTGTTTTTATATCATTAAAAGAATATTATCCAAGAGTGAGGAATTTCTTTTTATTTTTTTACAAAATGATGTGAATTATAAAGCTGTTCAGTTTAGGAGGAAAAAGTTCGGTGAGTACCCACCCACTCCCTGAGGACATAGCTGCCATGATGAAAAGAAGAGTGTACTACTCAGATGGTCAGATAACACTGTAAACGTGTTCTCATCTGTCCCTATTCTGATTGCTCTTTAGAGCTTGGCATTGAATCCATATTCCTAAAATAAGGCAAATGCAATCCCAGCAGTGTTGAGTCCTACAAAACAAGGACTGTGTCAGGCTTGATGTGGTAAGTGGAGGAAATTCTCCCTACCTTAGTCTGATCCCATTGTTTAAAATTAAATACAACATGGTATTAGCAGTAACGGTGATGCTGAGGTCATCAGTTGTCCTCACAATACGTTTGCCTTACGATAACACACTGGAAGGAAGATGTGTGGATACTGGTGGTCCTGAGGGAAAGTGGAGACAGGCTGGGAGAATGGAGACATTTTTTTAATGTCATTTACGCATTGTGAGCATGGCATTGATATCCCACAGAAGGTTCCTCATCTGATCCATTAGCACCTTCATCTCCTGATTCTTCTGCCTCACTTTCTGTGGAGGTCACATAACAAGGATTTTGGTCAGAAACTCATTTCAAGCCTGAAACTGGATCAAAAAGAATCAAGTATTCAATATCTTCCTAAACACCAACATGCCATAACATTGTTATAACAGAATATATTGTTAACAGACAATCCAGCTCCTTTAATGCACATATTCAATTTTATTTTATTTACACCTTATATGAGCTCCTGACAAAAGAAAAATAGCCATTTTGTGTTTAAGATGTTAACTTCACTTTATAAGTAACTCAGTCATACATCTGACCTGGCCTGCAAAGTCCCCAGATGCATTAGTATTATTAGACTGCTGTCTAGCTCATGTTTAACTAATGACGCTGGTAAAGCCATTGTGGCTCAACTTTGACACTGAAAACGAGCAATCAATTAAAATTACAAATGATCAAAGTTGTAACACTACCAGTTATGCTAACTTATTTTTATTTTAAGTTTTACACAAACAATTTTATGTATTTTATGATATTTACTTGCCATATACAGTTCTTATTAATACACAAATAAAGTTGACATTCAGGAATACCAAACATCTCTGGTTGAAATTGCTATGTTTAAGATTAAAATACTTAAAGATTCAAATATTTAAAAAATAGGTTTAAAATTACATCCTTACAGCAGATTCAGAGGATACTCACAATAATCATAATTACAGATTTTGCTGTCTTTCATTGTTAAATTTAAACATCATAAATGGTCTATTTAATAACAAGGGATGCACCAACCCTAATATTTCAGTTCTGATACACTGAATACACTTTGCAGATTTGTAGTACCAGTATACATAAATAGGTATATTTTTAACATTTAAGAATGATGTCTTGGCTGCTATATGATAATTATCTCTCTTTTCTATTTAGTTTTTTATTTCCCTCTTTGTTCTTTGGTTCAACAACCATGCATTTGGTGTAAGAAATGGAACCGTTTAAGGTACTTGACACCAGGCTACTACAAATAAAGATAAGACAGTACAAAAAGATGGGGCAGCAAAATTAATTCAATGGTGAAACGATGGAGCAGGCCACCTTAGCAGGTAATTCTGCAGAGCAGAAAAAGCTGACACCACTCCAGCTCAGTGTTTTCGTCAAGCTAAGAAGGTGAGTATAAAGAAGAGTACTAACCGCAAAATAAAATGTTATATTAAAAAAAACTGAGGAAGGTCTCCTGTTAATGATAAACTTAAGCAAATAGATACTTGAAGTAGCCAACAATTCTATTGGCTTTATATTGGGCTGTGCAAAATTAGCAAATGTTTATAAAACATTAAATCTTTCTGTCAGTCTATTCCCAGTGTCATCCATACTCACGAAAAGCCAACCCGTGTACATTTAGGGCCATTGCCAGTTAGACACACCCTTTTTTAGGTACACATCTTTCAATTAGGGAATGAGGTCCTGCTTTTGTTGCCCTGTTTGGATGACAAACTAATGGAAAAAATGTCAGGAACCATATAAGGTCACTAAAAGGATGGGTCAGGTGACCAAGAACCTTGCAAATCTCCTAACATAGTAAGGAGTCAGCTTTCCTAATAAAGTGCTCAGTGAGTACATTTTGTCATGGGTATAAAAAGCTAATTAACAGCACTGGCACTTGCTCGTTGTCTTTGTATATGGCTTTGTGTATAGGGTTCAGCTAAATATATTTTTCTGATCTAATGAAAGTGTAGTTGTAGCTGAGATCATAAATGGAACAAACCTCTAAAACTTCTTGTTTGTCTTCTAATACTGCAGGACTGCAGGGCTCTACTCTCACAGGAGCAATCTCCTCTCCAACATATGGCACCAACTACATTGGACACAAAGAAAGACAGAAAATTTCATATTACTCTCATGAAAAGTATTACTCTTAACTGCATCCAAAAAAAATTAAATGAGCTTGTTTTGTTTCACACATAATAATAAGCATTGGTCAGTACCTGAACTCACAAGGCCGATATTCCTAAATAGTGCAGCTTATGAACTGGGACTACTGAGTAACTAAAAACAAAAGTGATTGTGAGTCAGTGAGGGTGGGGCAGTTTATCAGGACATGCAAACTTTGTTTTCAGTGTTAGAACCTGCTGCACTTAGCTGGGACTGAGATTAAAAATAAAAAGATCCTGTTACCATCTGCGATACTCTAACAAAATACTTTTCATAAGTATTTACACATTTATTTTTTGCCCCGAAAGCAAGAAGATGCCATCTGGTAATAAATGTTGTCATGTGAAATAAAAATATTTTTTTGTTTTACAAATAAATGTTTATTCTATTTCAGCAACTGTGTCTCATTTATTATTATTATTATTATATCATCAGGTGCAAAAAAAATAAACAGCACAATATATTGAACATTTAAATCTACTCTCAAAATAATCGCCATCAGCACTGGCCATTAAAAACCCATAGCAGTCAACCACTAGTAAACTGTAACATTTAAATTAATAAGATTATATTATTGTAGGTTTGTAGAACCCCAAATCAGAAAAAGTTGAGTTTGAGTTGAAGCAGTAAAAAGTTGAATTCCTGCATTTCAGGCCTGCGACAGATACAAAAAACACCTCAAAATAATAGATAATTAAGTGATATCAAACGGGTCAACAGGTGTAATCATGGTTTCAAACAAAAGCAGCATCCAGAAAAGGCTGAATCTCTGATGAGCAAAGATTGGTAAACATTAAGTTACATTCACAAATGCCACTTAAAACATAACTGTGCAAAACAGAAGTTTAATAATGTTCAGACGTGGCATTAGCTTCTCTGTGTAATGGACAATTGCACAGTTTAAAAAAAATATATTGTGTTTACACAAATCAGTATTACAAATCTTATTTGCAAGAAATGGACACCATGGGTTTGTGGTAGGCTAGTGGTTAACGTACTGTTCAAATCACACCTCTGCCAAGCTTCCACCATTGGGTCCTTAAGCAAAGCTCTTCACCTCACCCAAAATAGCTAGGATCGCAATACTATATAAAGTGTAAGTCCTTTTGGATTTGAGGGGGGTTGGTTGCATTGGCTGTAGACACAGACAGACAAATCAATGGTCTGACCGGCCTAATTTCATAGCTTCAGATTTCAAACCAAATCACAACCAAAACACTAATGGTGTGTCTAACCTCAGTAGGAGACTCTTGAAGGTCAGACGTCATCTCTACACAGCGCTCGTAGAGCAGACGCAGTTTACGGAAGAGCAGAGTCAGCTGGCGTAGATGTTCCTGCAGTTTCCCAAAGCGATCCTGATATGCTGCCTGACTTTGCGTAACACCATTTGGCAACTACAAAAAGTACAGACAAAGTCAAAAAGAGCACAAAACGAAATATATGCATTTTGCAAATTGTCAGCTCTAGCTTGGTTTATTAACCCCATCTGTCTGTGTGGAGTTTATCATGTTCGTTTATGAAAACATGTGTAATCAACAGAAATGGAGTATTTAAGCTATTAGAACCATTTTAAACAAGGTGCAGTACCATGCAGTTCACAGAATGCCTCAACTATGCCTGAAAATGTGTTCATCATCATGGTTCTGGAGATCACATAAGCAAACCACATAAATATTTAAATTGGTTACAGCCTAAAATAGTTATGGCTCCCACCACTATGCAGAACTGGTAGGTATATCTGTATTAAATGAGTACATAGTTCCACAATACGAAACGAATGAGAGTATAGGTGCTACAAGAATATAAAATATATAGGGCAAGATATGAAGGGTAAAAAAAAATCTGAAGTGTAAAGGCGAAATTCACACAAGTTTTCCATACTATGGATACAGTGATAAACCCATAAACAGCCCAACCACATGCACAATATACAAATAAACTGCTGCAACTGGCAAACACACAAAAAAAAGCAAGATTTTCTATTGAAATTACTCACTCTTGTGTAACGGCTTTACAAGTTAACATTTATTATGAAGACTTTTTTTTATGCCATTTTGAAGTTATTAATAAAAAGGTCCTATCTATGTTATATCACTATATGATTGATAGTGGAAAATATTGTGATATGAATTTTCACTCATACAGTTCACCACTACCACTACACACAGGGGGAACAAACTTAGACAAGACATATTTCTGCACAGACACCAGTGGATTATCAAGAAAAGGTGCTCAAACTTTTATACACTTTTGTTCCTATATGCTTTAAATGACTGCATGGAAATTTGTGTATTTAAGTTAAACGCGTAAACTTTTTTTTTCATTTTTTAAACCATTTAGCAGACACCTACAAAATGTATCTGGTTGTCTTAAAGTACAATCCAAGGAATTGAAGTTCAGGGCAAGGAGTGAACCTTAGAAGTGCTGAAACTTTGGATCGGTGCTCCAGTATCGAGCCACTGTTCGCCAGAACATCAGAGTATTTAGGTAACGCTCCACACTATCCAGGTAGTGCAGGTATGTGCAATTAAACATCCGTCTGATCGATATTGATTTGCTTTAACAGTAGAAGTTTTTTAAGAATTAAAATAGGACATAAACTATGTCTTATATAAAAACCTTATACATGTCCAAATGACAAACATTATGAGGTTACCCTTAAGATACCTACTGATGGAAAAGAAAAAACATGGAAATGTTCCAGTCTCATTTTTGTTCAAGTATTTCAAGTAGTGTTTCATTTAGTGACTGTTCCACCTTTAAACTGTGTTTGTTTATTAAAAGGCTTATTAACAGGCTGGTGCTGACACACGCTGATGATGAGGACGTGCTAAATTTCAGTTTTGCTTCAAAGTGCACTAAAGAGTCTCTTACTGTAGTGCAATACTGGTGAGAGAGCAGCGATATGGGGTTTATTTGGGTTACAGTCATGTCTTCAGTGTTCTAATTCTTCACATTAAGTGCTTGCTGTTTGCAGTACGCTTCGTGAAAGTAAGCAGTGGACATTTAATAAGACATTTAAAACAGCACCACCTCACTGAATCCATAGTATTTGACTAAGCTTAAGATAGTCCTGCTGAGAGCACAAAATCTCAAAATGCTGCAAACTTTTTAAAGGTAAAATATTAAATTAAAAGAAAAGTTTAACTGAAATGATCTGCATGCTGTAATTAATCATGGAATTTATCATCTTGGACAGAAAGAGCCAGCACAATCATTTGTTTAAAGAAAATCAAAAATTGGAATCGACCAACAAAAATTGCCATCGGTGCATCTCTAGTTTCAAGTTTTGTAAAAGAAAATAATTACTGTATTGTACAGTATGGTAATAATCTTTTAATATAACTACTATGTTACTATGGTTATGTCATGTCAAAGTCTTGTTTCGCAAAAGTAATGCAGACATTTTATAGATGTACACTTGTACTATTCTTTAACGTTTGCCTTTCTGTTAAATTGCATCGAAGTGCAAGTGTGAGTTTGGTGCCTGGTGCCCTGGCCAGACCAAGTTAGTAAAGAACAATGAGGATCTTATAAATATCCTAGACCCCGCGAGTTTCATTAAGAAGATCCATGTACCTGAGTAGCTCTGGTGATCTGGAAGATCTCCATGGTGCGGGTGACTATGTCCTGTACGGTATCTTGACCTATGCGGCAGAGGAAAACGGGGGAGATCTCTCGCAGCGCGGCGGGGTTTGGAGCCATAGCGACTTGTCCCCCGGCTGGGGCCATGTGGAGGCTCTGTTGCTGTTGCTGAGGAGGGACACTTCCCAAACCTGCACCCACACCCTTCTGAGGAACAGAGGACATCTGCACAAAGAAAACCTACAATTTAATCAGTCTTCGTCAACACAGCCGTCAATCTGACAGAAATCATCCGTATTACAGATATAACTGAATCTATAAAACAAATGAAATAAAGTAAATAGTCCATACTGCTCATAAACTGTCAAGATACCCTCACTTTCAACTGGGACTCACTTTAAAATAGAGCAGACTCTCCCACCAATCCAAAAACAAGAACAGGTGTCCAAGCTACTCGAAAGTGAACAGCAGCTTTCTCTTTTAAACGCTGCTGCTGCTGCTCTATTAGCATTAGCAACTCGTCACTTCCCGTTTCCGTCCGTGTTCTGTCTCAAAACAATGAAACCTCTTGTTTACATCAGACTGATTCAACCTTTGTGTAGTATTTATCGAATATCAAATTTCTGCTCATTTAAATAGACGACATACAGGTTCTGGGACCTTAAAAACACAGCTAATGTGCAACATTTTTGGCATATGCAAAATGAATATTAATTTCATATTTTTAATGTGTTTTAAATTTATAGTTACATCAAAATATAATTTATTACGATTTCTATTTTTTTTTACCATATAAAAATGCATACATAACAATATCATGTTATATTTAAACGTTATTAGAACATGGGGGATCCGCATTGTGAATAAGACTGTACGTGTAACCATATAATATTTATATAGGCTTGGGGGGGGGGGACTCAAATGTATCTGTACAGTGAGAAAAAAAGCTGCATTACAATTTATTACTTTATTGCAGTATATGCTTTTATTTTCCCTCTTTAGAGTTTATTCCAGTAGATTGTTTCTTGTATTTGCCCATTCTGTGATATTGTAAATTGTAATAGAACCGAAAGATTATGTCATGTTGTAAATCATGTGGTCCGATGTATTTTTTCAATATACTTCTTACAAAAATTGAGCAGAAATGAATCCCCTAATTTTTGTGAGCAGTGTTTGGGCTTTTATTTTGTACTTCCTGTCCTCGACCGCAAAGCCACTGCGCGCTGTTACAGACGCATGGAAAACGTAAGTGACCAAACAAATTGAACTTGTGTTTTACTTAACCATACGTTTGTTGTAACCGAAATAGCCAAAAGGCACTACACGTTTATGTTTATTTTTTCCTATTTAAAATATTTTTGTATGTTGTTAACCATACCTGTCAGGTCTCCTGTTTTGGCCGAGAAACTACCGTATTTTACTCCTCTTTCCCGCCGCCCTCCCGTATTCGTGTTTTACCGTAAAATTCCCGTATTATATTATAATTTTAAAAAACATTCCTGTGCCTCTCCAAACTGAAATGTCACTAACCTAGCGAGAACTGGTGAGAAAGATTGTTAAAGAAAATAGGATGTCATTAGACAACAGCACTGTTTGTGCTATACTCTCATGTGAAATCAACCACTCTGGCCCCGCCCACAAAAAAGTGTTAAAGAATACAAAATCTGCAACAACGCTGCATATCTGTATAATAAGTCAGTGAATGCCAGAGAACCACGAGTGAACATGAGATACTTACAATGTGTAATAAAATAGTGTTTCACTTTAAGACAAGCAATGTGTATATAGGCTGAAAATATGTCAAATAAATAAATGTGCTTCAATTCCCTTTTGTGTTTTCATATAGGCTGTAGTATAAGAATTACATATGTATTAATGTCCACAGCATTTCAATGTCGACAAAGGTAGGCCTATCAGATTCTGATCATCTAACTGTAGTTTGTAAGTGGTTCTCTGGTGGTTATTTTAGATTTCTTGTAAACCTGTTTTAAAATGTAAGGCATACTGAACCTCGGTTGGGCTGGTGGGACGGGACGGTACGAAGCGCAAAGGGGAAAATTTCCCTTATTTTAAATCCAAAACTTGACAGGTATGGTTGTTAATTGCTAAGCAAGACCATTCTTCAATATAGTATTGACTTATCTTGTAACATAACAATCCCGACTGTTACAAAAATGTACAAACAGGTTGTGCGGTTTTCAACAAAATACGAGTCTGTCCTTTTTCCACAGCTGACCTTTCTTTAAAGTTGTTATATATATATATAAATAAATAATGTTATATGTAATTGTATATTTATAGGAGAGAGGGAATATACAGGTAGTGAATGGGACAAGCAAAGGAATGCTACCCACTAACTTGTGTGAGCAGTGTACTTATGAACATCATTTACAGCTTTTTACAAATAAAAGTCATAAACAGAAATTACACAAACAAGCCTGGTTAGTCTCTAGTCCAAACATGAGCTAATGAACTAGCATGATATGACAGATTACGGCTGCCTGTACATCCACAGCGTTGATTGGCTGTTAAGGTTATCAGTTGTTTACTGTCCTAACATAGGGTGTTTAAGTATAATAGTTTTTTTATTATGATCTTTAAGTGTTCTATAAATACTTTAGAGTAACTTTAGTAATAATTTGTAATGAAAGTAGGCTGATTTCATTGTCAGTTCATGGACTGCATCTAATAAAACACAAGCCTAAAGTGACTGAACAGCCATCTTGCTTACTAACCATGTTTGATTAGTAGCTAATACAGATTAATGTCAAAATGATGTACTGCATGTGTGCTGAATTCAGAATTTCCCTCGTGGTCTCAGCTTTCTTTCTACTTTATATGCCTTGACTGAACTTGTTAAGACTTTATCAGGATATTTTCCAGTATTTAAGGTGCAGCTGCTGTGTAGTTGGTAAGTAAGTGCAAAGTAAGAATGATATGTGACCCCTGACCCAAGGTCAATACCATCAGGTCAAATCAGAAGGTTTTTAGACAAAATATTTAGGTAGGCATAAGATGAATCTGTGAAACAATGGTATTGACCTGGTTTTTAATTATATTGATGTACATCATGGCTTGAAAAATAGATACAACATTTCCCAGCACTTGACAGTGTTAGTTCAGCAGCTTTGCTGGCATGATAAGCATGTTAAATGAATTTTTTTAAATGCATGAAACCTGACTATATTTGTTTGCCTGACCTGGATATTAATCAGTAGTAACTCTCTATTACACTTTGATATACAGAACACTTTGACCTTTGGATACTCGATTATGGTTAGTTGTTAATGTAAATAACTTTAGTTTCCCCTGGTTCTTCTTCTAGGTATCAGTTTCATCCAACATGCTTGAATATGTTGTCCCTTTGTACCTTCCTAAAATTTAAGAAACTGATTTTTATATCTCAGTACATGGAGGAGTAAGCTGCAGAGATCTTGAGCTGCATATGTTTTTGTGTTTGCAGATCTGCTGACAGCCAGCGAGAATGGATGAAACTGAAAGTGTCCTAAGGCCAGAGCAGGTCTCCACCCATCACTCTCCCAGCGGTGAAGAGCAACCAGAAGATGCTTCGAGTTCTGCAACTGAAACTAATGGCCTGTCTGCTGCTCAGCGTGATGTCCTGGAGCGGTGTCTCCATGCCCTCACTCATGCCAAAAATGACAGTCATGTTTTGGCAGCTCTCCTTCTGGCAAGTTTCACTTTGAAAGCTAATATAGTGGTGTGAAAAATTGTTTGCCCCTTTCCTCATTTCCTGTTTTTTTTTGTTTACATGTTTGTCACACTTAAGTGTTTCGGAACAGCAAACCAATTTTAATAGTATTCAAAGACAACACAAGTAAACACAAAATGCAATTTTTAAATGAAGGTGTTTATTATTAAGGGAGAAAAAAATCCAAGCCTACATTGCCCCTTAAACATAATAACTGATTGGGCCACCCTTAG
>JAUZSV010033811.1:0-15399 GCA_034780495.1 Parotocinclus cesarpintoi
GGCATATCCGACAATCAAAAAAAAATAGTGTGGCCTTACCATTCAAGGACCCACGTGGACTTATTTGCACTAACAATACAGCAGTGTAGATGTAATAATAAAAATAAACAATGAATACGGCAGAGATCTGCACTGAGCAACAGCTATTGTGATGTTAGGAGGGACTGCATTTGCACGTCCTAAAGGCCGTAGTGTGAAGGAAGTGGCTGAATTTGCAGAGGCAAAAATCCCAGTCTACGGCTAAAGAAATACAAAGATGAAAAGTAAGTTTCAGGTACTTTTTGGGGAACGTGTAGGACATGCAGGACTTATGCGATGGTCTGTTTTGAGGGAACATCATCAGAAGAGACTTTGTCCCCCACTTGACAATACAAGCTTCTCATTGACCACTGGATTTTCTTACTTAAAAGTGCTTATACAAGTGGGCTCATTCTGTCTCGGTTTGGTGCAGCCAGCGAGTGATGTTTGATCATGTTCGTAATTCCGTTTTGCGCTTTTACGTTCTGGTTCTGCTGTGCGCGATTGTTTATGTGCGCCGTAACTGAAGAGCCACTGTGTTGTGGGGTGTGTTTCCTGGGTGGAGGGACGAGTGGAACTTTTCAAGGTTCGAATGCCGTGCACATGGTAGCGTTCCAATTGTGCGACTGTGGCGCACTCTAGGTATGATTTAAATACAGCTTTCTTGTGGAAATACCCTTTTTATGTACATTAGACCAGACTTTTTTAATTGTTTGTTCCTCGGGTGTTTCTACTTAAGAATCTACTGAGGAGGGAGGAAAAAAATATAAATAAAAAAATCTCTATTTTTCAGCACTTTTCAATTTCTCGAGGACTATGTGGAATCAATACAAGGAAGGAGAAAGAAATTAAAAAAAAATGTTTATTTAAAAATAAAATTGATTTAACCTACAATTAAATTACAGTGAATCTGGAAAAAAATGAAATGAACAGAAGAAAACGGTTGGTTCTCCACCGGAGGGCCGGAATATTTATTAATTTTTTTATTTTAACCATTGGTGCTGCGGCGGATCCGAGAAATACCAAATATATATATATATATATATTTTGTATTCTTCCAATATGATCATCGGCGGATCCGCGAAACAAGCAATAAAAAAATCTGGCCTTCCAAAAGCATAAAAAGGGACGAACTATAGTATAGTAATGTCAGGTCGACCATTTTGGGAAACGACCCGTTTCACAGAACGGAGCTGCATGGCTGCTTTTTGGTTTAAAGTTAAATGAGTTTGACCTACGTTGTTGTTGACTTTGGATGAAACCAAGGCTAAAGTGCTACCTACTGCCATTTGCTTTTTAGACTCTGGACTATTCAGGCGCGCTCCGTCAGCACTGCTGCATGCCTCGACCCGGCTGTCATTGTGCCACTTGCCTGACCGCAGCACATTTCTTACACGCCTGCATTGTCCTGCAACCGGTGCCCCGTCTGTATGGATAGGGTTTAGCAGGAGCGCCACCCTGTGCTGATGCACATTCCCGTCCGCATGACAGAGTGCTAAATAGTTCCATTACACGCCCGTTGTTTGTAGTCAGAGTACCGTGGTGATGGACGGCTGCTCTCGGCTGGGTTACAGTCCTCATGTGAACCCTGGCAGTCAGTTCAGTTCAAGATAGGCTAATTGGTCCCGAATTCTTGGGCGACTACCTTCATTGGGTTGCACACAGCGCACGTTTGGGAGGTTTTGATTGGCAGGTCGGCGGATACACAAACACAAGCTTTGAGTAAAATAGATTGGGAGAGGTTAGCACAGTCGCTAATGTACTGCTTTTAGAATGCAGATGTTCGAGTTAATGAAACGTTTAGCAAATTAGAAACGAAGCAGCTCCGGCTTTAACTTAAAATGGGTCGATTGAGGGCGTTAACTTTTTAACTTTTGTGAATTTCAGTAAATACACACACACACACACACACACACACACACAAAAAGGTTTAAGAAAGTGTTTAGGCCAGATTTTTTTGATTGCTTGTTTCGCGGATCCGCCGACGATCAAATTTGAAGAATATAAAAAAAACAAAAAACTTTTTTTTTTTGGTATTTCTCGGATCCGTCGCAGCACCAATGGTTGAAATAACAATAAATAAATATTTTTTAGCTTTTTCCGCCCTCCAGTGGAGAGCCAACCGTTTTCTTTTGTTCATTTAATGTTTTTCCAGATTTACTTTAATTTAAGCGTAGGTTAAATCAAAGTTATTTTGAAATAAAAATGTATTTTTATTTCTTCCTCCTTCCTTGTATTGATTCCACATAGTCCTGGAGAAATTGAAAAGTGCTGAAAAAGAAAGAGTTATTTTTATTTTTTTTTCCTCTCTCCTCAGTAGATTTTTAAGTAGGGACATCCGAGGAACAAGCAATTTAAAAAGTCTGGGTTTACTGGTAAGCTTTTGCTGCAGCTTTGTACATAAGCGAGTCCTTTGTATTTTTCTCACTGCTTATACCCTTTAAAGGCGAGCCATAACTCCTACCCAATGCCAACTATGCTTAAAAGACAAGGCACGGAGAGAAGGTCTCTAAGAGATCACTAAGAGAGAGCGACACTGAGGACACAAGAGAAAACAAGTAAGGTGAAACAATGTCGATAGACTGTAATTACAGAGACAGACGAATAAAGGTTAAAGCAGTACGCTGTTGGCACCGTGACACTTTAAAGGCAGACTGTTTATATACTTTTACAGCAGTTAGCAGACACCCATATCCAGATGGACTTACAGAAGTGCTTTGTATTCTCCTTAGCAGACAGCATTTGATAAAACCTTGCTTTCGGGCAGCATCAGTTGGGCGCAGTGCAGAGAGATTTTGACGCATGTCGTCCTTTTGTCCATGAGGGGTGAGTCCAGTTGCTATGCTTGAGACTCATACGATAGAAGGTAGGAGGGGCTGGCTCATTTGAGCTTTACAGTCAAGCATCAGGGTTTGAAATCTGTGTTGAAACCAGTGAGCAGACAGAGCAGGGGGGTGGGGGTGGGGTGACATTGGAAAACTTGGGTAGATTAAAGAACAGATGTCATTGCATCATTCCTAAAGCGTTTGCAAAGACTTGGCATGTTCTGCATCCTGGTGCAGCCAGGACACGAGCTAGCTGGGGCTAGCTTGGTAACCAATTCTTCTCCTTTAGCTTTGGAATTGACATTCAGTGTTTACTAATTACTTTAAGGCACATAATCCAATCTCTGTTTGTATATTCTATCCATCCATTATCTTTCACCTGATCCACAAGGGCTCGCTGGGGCAACTCTGGGGGCAAAGGCAGGAACAACCCTAGTCGGGTCGCCAATCCATGGCAGGGCACACACCCATTCACACACTAAGGGCCACTTTAGAGACACCAATTAACCGAACGCACGTCTTTTGGACTGTAGGAGGAAACCAGAGTACTCAGAGTAGACCCACACAGACACGGGGAGGACATGCAAACTCCACCCTGGGATTGAACCCGGGTCCTTCGTGCTGTGAGGCACCGGTGCCACCCCACCTATCGGCTGGCTATCGGACCTTTTTGATTTGATTGCTAGCGGGCTCGTTAGCTCTCCCACTATATAGAGTGCACAATTTACAATGGGGTTGAATGTATTGTAAACCAAGGACTTTTTAATACACTGTATAGGTCAAATACTGTACATATATCATAATGTACCTTCCCTTAAACATCCTTAAACACTTCAATTACGATTTTTAGTACAACCAAGGGTTTTCCTTACTACATTTTCCAGGATTCCTCACTCGTGCAGGACGTGACTCCCTACGTCATGCACTGCTGATTTCCTTATTTAGCATGGGAGCCTGCAGCAGAGTATAGTAGTAATTATCGTTTGCCCCAGGAAAAATTCTGAACAAGTGTTCTGTTTTTTTCAATTCACTTCAATTCAATTTGATTTATATAGCGCTTTTTAAAATAGAGCATTGT
The DNA here is from genome assembly GCA_034780495.1 of Parotocinclus cesarpintoi. Taxonomy (NCBI): domain Eukaryota; kingdom Metazoa; phylum Chordata; class Actinopteri; order Siluriformes; family Loricariidae; genus Parotocinclus; species Parotocinclus cesarpintoi. The sequence goes on from JAUZSV010033811.1 coordinate 3,922, forward strand.
CTCAAAGCAGCTTTACAATATCATATTATTTTAGAAGTCCAATCCCAAGTTGAGCAAGCCTAGGGCGACAGTGGCAAGGAAAAACTCCCTGAAAGTGGTAGGAAGAAACCTCGGGAGGATCAACACTCAACAGGGGACCCGACCTCCATGGGTGTATACGTATCCCCTTCTAAACCAAAGCCCCTAAAACATGCAACAAAAAAGTGGCTTTGTGTCTGTCAACCAAAATAGCAATCATCCTGCTGCTTATTGCAGTAAATCAGAAAATGGTTGGTCTGTCTAGTGGTGTATTTTTATTATTATTTTTTTAATTATTATTTCTTTTTTCTGTTCCATTTTGGCTATTTTCCTACATTCCTGGTGGAATACATCTAAAGGAATAATGCAGCCTTTCTATCCTAATATTTTAAATCACGTATTGAAACATTGACCTGCAAATCACTTATGGACAAAGGGCAGAAGTGCATTAAGTAAATAAATATACAAAACAACTACATTTGTAGCCACTCGGGCTGTTTATTCCACTACCCATCTACTGCCATATGCCAGATGTTGTGCCCTTCCCAGGAAAAATGTACTGTTAAATTTCATAGTAAAACTGTAAACTGAATGACATTTTTAATGTGAACTTTCACAGTTTGACCAATTTCGCAAAATATATTTCCTGGGTTAATACCAGCTTTTTTTTTTTTTAAGTGTTATTTAAATGCAATAACTTACCTGGTTTGTTGAACATGACAGTCAGTTCACCATACTAAAATGGCCTTCAGATCTCATTCCAATAGAGCACCCTTGGGATGTGGTGGAACTGTTTTTCAGCATCTACAGTCATCTAACTTGTAGCAACTGCGAGATGCTGTCCTGTCAATATGGTCCAGAATATCTGAGGAATGTTTCCAGCACAATGCTGAATCTTTGCCGTGAAGAATTAAGGCAAAAGTGGTTCCATCTCAGGACTAGCAAGGTGTACCTAAAGATATGGGCAGTGAGTCAATCTTGTACTCCTCACAAAAATTAGGGGATATTTCAAAATGAACATGAAATGAGAATGAAAATGAACACTAACAAATAATCAATTTAGGGAAAAAACACAGTAAAGACACTATCAATATCTGATACCAACTCTATAATCATTTTGTCTATAATATTTCTTACTTTAGCCCCTTTTTTTGTGTTGGTGTAATAATAAATATCAGGCACTAATACTGTCTTAACTTGTTAGTATTTATAAAGAATACTGATTTTGCGATTAAAACCAATTTTCGTTTTAGTTTTGTTATAGTGAGGAGAAAAAGTTTGAGTTATCCTACTCGATCGGGGCAGTTTAGTCTGTTCCATTAGAAACTCCGTCATTAGAAAATTAAGACTTAAAATGTAAAAGAGACGCCAGTCAAACGTCTGTCGTCCAATGAAAATGCTGTTTGGCTTTATGTCCCGCCTACTTTTTGCCCAACCAAGTGAATCGCGCGACCGCAGTTCCCTCCCCCACTAGTTTTAGTGTCCGACAGTGTGTTCGTTATCTGTAGTCGTCTGTCTTATGAAACGGTAGTCGTCGTAATATTAAGACAGATTTGTTTTAGCCGAGTTATTTCGTTTTACGTACGAAATGAATTGCCTGTTGAAATGAATATTCTGCGTTTAATTAGCACAGTTTTAATTGCCAGTGCTTTTAGGTGCCTCGTTTGACAGCAGTGGAAAGCGACTCGGACTGCTAGCTTAGCTTCGACCGTTTCCAGATCTTCCACAGTAGCGTGAGTATAACAGGTTCATTCACAAAATCAGCTTTATTTTAATTCTTAAACAAAATAAACTGGTTTAGAAAGTGAATCACAGTCTACTAACAACATGCAGGTCATGTTTTGTGTGGTGCAGTAACAGCGGTGTATTTAAATCTAAAATTAGTTCACATTTCGTTATTTATCTTATTAATGGATAAATAATATAACATCCATTTAGAATTTCACATATGCAATAAAAAGAAACAGCAGCTCCTTTTACAGTCTTGTACAACATCTTGGATAGTTTTAGACAAAAAAAGAGAGTTTTTATGTGAAAACATATTTTTTTAAATATAATGACAATTCAGTTGTTCTACTTTTCCTGGTTAGAATCTCACAGATCTGGTGCTTATATGTGAAGGACACATGTCACAGGCACAAGTGTTCCCAGGATAGGACACCAGTTAAGCACAGAGCTGGGTATGGGTCATGGTTATTGCTCCTCTGACCGACCTCTTCTCCCTCAGTCATTGCCAATGGTGAATGCATGTAACACCGCTGGCATTCGAACCCAGGTCACTGCAGTGGTGAGCTAGTGAGTTAGACCGCTGTGCCACCTGAGCACCAATCTTACATCCATAATAGCACACACAATACTGTCTTAGACCACTGTTAGATTTGTTGTTTAAGCAATAATACATTGACCGTCGATAGTTCTTTTCACATTCTTTATTTCTCAACTTTGTTAAGATGCAGTAAAAACAACATTTAGAACAAATTGGCTTCTTTAGGTAGAAGTCAGTATTTAGTTTGACAAAGGTGGGTTCTTGGTTGCTGTCCTTCCAAAAAGACAGTTCCTGATCAATATGTTTTGCCCTGTAAAAAGGTCAACTGGGCAAAATGACGAAGCTGGCAGATGCTGCCATTGATTAAGAGGAAGTCACAATGTGTAGCCTGCACTGTATTTTTCCATTTTTAATACTGCATACAAATGTTGTGTTTAGTTGTATTCTAGTAAAGAGACTGAGAAATAATTATATATATTGTCATTGTACCATTGCTAAAACAACAAATGGTGGCATGCTGGCCTAAGACTTCTGCGCAGTATTGTATAATCTAAACCATACTATCAGATGAGATTTAATATTTAAAATATATAATTGCGTTAATTATGATTAAACAATTTTTTGCTTGCTAATATTTGACCATAAAGAAAGGTAGTGGCAGGAAAAAAGCCTGACCATTTGCGTAGAACGCATTTATAGCTATTCAATATTTCATTCATTCACTAACTAACTTAATGACTTACTTGTCTAGACCCACTTAATCTAAACTCACCCTGAGACGCCAGTTTTCCTAAAACACATTTTTGTAATGGTGGAGGAAACTGGAGTACTTGGAGAAACCCAACGCAGGGAATGGCTGGACTGGGAATCAAACCTGTGTCCCGAGTTGTGTGGCAGTAGCATTGACCACTGTGCCACCACGCTGCCCTGTTTAATAGTCCAATAAAATGACTTTTATCCTGTTCTATCTAGATCGGTTCTATCTATCTTAATCGTTTCATTACGACTTCGCTGACTGAGGTGTCACTATAATCAGATTTATATATTTTTATTCATATACATATGACCTAGTTATTAATAAATATTAATTTTATTGGGTGTTTATATATGAAATGGCACGTGCAAGCTGTTATCTCATGTGAAAGTTTGTGTTAATGTGTTTGTGATGTCCAATGACGAGCGTAAGGAAGTGTCCAAGATCATTTCCACCATAACAACCATAACATTGCTTTTACGGGTAATAACATTTACAGTGTGAAGTTCTGGGAAGCTTTGGGTCGTGGCATTCAAGGTGATGTTACTTTGACACGTACCACCTACCAAAACACCAGGTGCACCTCTTCACAGCAGAACTATTCCTTAATGGCAGCAGTTTCATTTATCAGGATAATGCAACAAAAATGTTCAGGAATTGTTTGATGGACAGGACACAGAGTTCAGGTTGTTTTCTTGGCCTCCATATTCTCAGACCTCAGCCCTATTGAGATTCTGTGGGATGTGCTGGACAAACAAGTCTGATCCATTGCGGTTCCACCTCATAACTTACAGCAGTTACTAACGTCTTGGTGTCAAATATGACCGGATAACTTCAGGTGGGTTTGAGGTTCACACGGTGGGTCAGAGCCTTGGTAAACAGGGGATTATTTTAGATACAGGATAAGGCTTTTCCAGAACCTAATGACATGGCACGAGCGTGGTGGAGCCTAGCCTTAATCTTCAGATATCAACTTTAGCAAATGCAATTAGATAATGCAGATCATCCTGAAAGAAAAAAAAAGGCTCATTTCACAATTGTTACACGCATGCTGATAATTCAGCGTTAGATATCATTCATGATTTACATTTACATTACTTAGCAGATACCCTATTCAGACTGACTTATAATTAATACAGGCTTTACAACCCAAGCAATTGTGGGTTAAGAGCTTTGCTCAGGGACCCAAATGTAGCATAAGTGGGATTTGAACCTTTTACCTTCTGGTCCATACTCCAGAACATATATACATTATACATTGCATTTACATTTATAGCATTCAGACGCCCTTATCCACTTACAACTCATATAGTCTTACAATTCAAGCAATTGTGTGTTAAGGGCCTTGCTTGAAAACCCCGACTGTAGAAACTGGGCAGAGGTGGGATTTGAAGTCCATTGCCCTAACCACTAGGCTACCACAGTCCACAGTCCCCACTAGGCCACCGTGATTTAATTGTGGTCATAAAAAATGTTGAATTTGTTACTGTGGAATCTCAAATTAATTTCTGTAGTAATCAGGCTGCCTCTTTGAAAGGGTCCAAATGGAAATAAGTGATAAATAAACTAATATTTGACTGCTTATCAGGGTGTCGAATGAACTCTTATGGTATTTTATGGTATGATCTCATGTAAGAAACTGCTATACCTTTAAACAGGGACTTTATAAAATGTTGAGTCGACAGTGCGATGCTTGGCCGCTGTAAGAGTGAATTCAGTACTGCGGTATGTATGGTATCTATTGACCTTGCCAGAGTTTAACATAAAGCCTGTTAAAAATCTATAGTTAATAGTGAATTGAAACATGTAACCATAGAGCAGCATTGCTATGTGAGTGAAGCTGAGTATGTTGGACAGCTCCGGTGTGCTAATGATTGGTTATATAATAATTTGCTCTGTTAAACACATACTGAGTAGGCGCACCTCCTTGCTAAATACGGTCTGTCCGCCTCGCTACTGCAACCTACTTCATACAAGGTCACACACTGATCATTGGTAAGAATGATTTTAATAGCTAGGTACATGTGATTAACTGCAGTCTGTATTAATGCACCTAAATACCCAACTTGGTGGTCATCCGTTTCGATTAAATATAATTAGTTACAATTATTTGAGCAAATTATGGACCAGGGTAAGTCCATTAGAGCGCTCGTTTGTCTGGTGGCAGTTTTACACTGTTGCTATTGTGCTCACTTTTGCAAGATGAAGTACTTTATTCACAGACAGCCATCTCCTAATAGTGAGTATTTTTAGACAGCCTCAAAGTGCCATGCACATGTCCTGTACAGAGCAAAAAAGATGCTGCCATATTTTTGCTGGATCATGATCGTCGGTATTATCACAGTTAAAGTTAAAAGTGTGATATAGTGGATGCTGATCTTTTGATTTTTTTGAGAGCAGGGTGATCGATGGGCGATGTAATTCAATTCAAGATTCAATGAATTTACAGTCGTATATGCACAAAAACCAGCAGTGGGAGTGTAGAGTGTAATTCTTACTCTGCAGTACCTCCCAGAAACAACAAAAACAAATAACAGTAAATACTAAAGTTATTATACAAGTGATACAAATAGTGTGCTGTGCAAAATTTGTCAACTGTTCAAATAGGCAGACTGTACAGTCTGTATGTATGTACATGCTAATGGTCGTCTCATGGGAGAGATAAATAAGCATTAACTGCATCACTGGTTAGATGCTAGGTCAGAGGTACATAAGATTCATTTAGAGCCCTGATGGCTTGGGTTTAGAAACTGTTCCGTAGTCTGTTGGTTCTTGATTTGACAGTCTTGAATTGTCTGTCAGACTGGAGTCATTGTGGTTGGAGGTTGTGTTGGGCATGCGTATTGTTCTTGGTGATCTTTTAGGCCCTGCTGAGGACCCATGAGTGCCAAATGTCCTCTAGTGGTGAAAGGTCTGTTGTAGACCACCCACCATTGAAGACACATGCAGTCTTGGGCAGAGCAGTTTCCAAACCAGACTGTGATGAAGCTGACGGGAATGCTTACTATGGCGCATTTGAAGAAGTTACTCAGAATTGTGGCTGACATGCAAGCTTTTTTGAGTTTGCTTTGCATTCTTTACCAGTTGTTTTGTGGTTTGCGACCAGGAGAAATCTTCACTAATGTTAATATAGAGAAATTTGAAAGTACTTACTGTTAGGGTTCCTACCTCACGCTTACAAACGCGCCGTTGTCCGCCATTACAGAGCAAATCCCAATAGTCACTTTTATCACCATGCTGGCTAACGACATGATAATGAATGCCTGGGGTCTCTACCATATAAGTACGAGCCCCACCGTTGTTCATTCAGTGACTTGCTGCCTGACGGACGCACGTTGCAATTTTTCTACTCAAAATAGACGGTGACATCTCGGGGCGTACAGAGCTGATGGATGTGTATGGGGGAAACCCCAGAGTCACCTAGCGTGTTAAGGAAACATCCAGGGTTTCCTGTCCTGTCCTCACTTAGCTCCTATCAAGCCTCACTCCGGGCGGCTGCACAAAGACATATCAGCTGCACAAGAACTGAGTGCACAACCTGGAATGTTGTCTGGGCTGGCTGCTTTCTGTGGGTTTACTTTGTGCAGCATGCTCCTTACCTCAGCAGATGAAACTGTAAGCACTGTCTCCTGTGACTCTGCGCTCACTGGGAACCACCTTGGTGGTTCCATGTTAAGAGCATCAAAGCGAGCATAGAAGTTGTTCAGTTCATCTGGTAGTGTAGCATGGCTGTTGATTTTCCCTCTGTGCTTGTTCTGATAGTCAGTGAGGTGTTTCAGACTCTGTCACATGCATCTGGTATCAGCTATGCTGTAGTGGTGCTCCAATGTAAACCTGTATTGTCTCTCTGCCATTTTGGTGGATCTATGATCTATACCTGGCTTTTTGTATATATCAGGGTGGCCAGAGACAAAGGCAGAGGAGCAGGCACACAGCATGGACCGAACCTCACTGTTTATCCAGGGGTTTTGAATGGCGAAAGACTGGATACACTTTGTGGGCACTATGTTATCAACACAGGTGCTAATGTAGCTTGTAACACCTACATATCAACAGTGTCACCCTCCTGCATAGCAGTGTCTTTGAACAATTCCCAAGTGGTAGTAGCAAAGCAGAAGAATGAGATCTGCTTCCTCAGACTATGGTTTAACTGTTCCACATACTGGGGGGCTTGCTTGAAAACTGGTCTGCATGCTGGGCAGAGGAACACCGAGATGTTGTCTGACTGTCCGAAATGGGGGTCAGGCATTGCCTTACTTGTGTTTATGATTTTTTGCACTGTACATGACCCAGGGTTTTGTGTCTCGTGTATAAAATTTTACATAAGGTGAAATTTTGGTTGAACAGGTGGTAGAATGCTTGTTTTTTAGGGCTATGGAAAGTCACTTTTAAACATCTAGAGTATAAAACATACATTTAAATCACAAAAAAAATGTGTTTCATTTAATTAGCAATACATCTTATTCTATGTATAAAATGTAATAAACCTTTAACCTATAATCTTCCTCTATCTTCACTTGATGTCCTTTCAGCTGAGTTTCAAACTGTTAAGTAAACTCATGAATGCTCTGCAAATCCTTCAAATTAGACTTAGGCCTATACACTGAAATTAGAAGATCTTTCAAAATGAATAAAAAAAATCAATAAAAATTAAACAAGAACAGCAAACACCAAGTCAAAGAAAGTTGTTTTATAATACAAATGTAATGCAAAAACAACTTTTATTTATTTGGTGAAAATGCACTACATAAAAGGCTGAAAGTGCTGGAGTATCTGGACATTCTCTGATCTGAAAGTGCACATTGTGCAATTTTTCCCAGCCCTTGTAATGCCTCTGCAACTTGATTCCTCAATGCACCCAACCCTAACCCTAGAATCGTGGAGAGGTCCTGAAATGACATAGTATGCATTCCATGATCTGCTGAACACTATAGAACCAGTAGAAGGTGAGCTGATGAGCATCGTCATTGGACACGTGATTAATCTCTGATGAGTCAGTTTGAAGTCTGACAATCATTATGTCCTGATCTGGCATGAATAAGGAACACGGGAGAATCTACATTTCGTTCAAGAAAGGTGGTGGTGATGGTGGAACCATGGTTTTGGCCTACATCAGCATTGGCGGCTGTACTGTGTTCCATGACATCAGAAATTGATTGCTGACTGCTGTCAGATACATAGATGATGTCCTGCAGCATATAGTGGTACCCAATGCTGGAGCAGTTGGGGGGAAAAAACCTTTATTTTCATGGACGTTAATGCAAGGCCACACTGTGCGCATCTCGGGAACAACATGCTTCAGGAGGCAGAAATTAAACACTAGCACTGGCCTCCAGATGATCTTCAGACCTGAATCCCACTGAACATACTGGGATGTACTGGGAAGATTTTAAACCATCCAATGCTTGAGATGGAAATTACCTTGGATCAAGAGTGGCAGATGTTCCCACAAGAAGTTCTGGACAATCTGATCCTGTCCATCCTTCATCACTGTCTGTATGTTTTGGCAGTCTTGGTTGACCATACACCCTACTGAACAGTCAATACAGTCAATGTGTGGCACTCTCATCCAGTTATGCTTCTGTTTACCCCCACTTGCTACTCAATCATGATCATTGAGTTTGCAACTCATAATTAAACAACTTTCTTTGTCTTTTCATTTGTTATTGATTTGATTTTCTTATGATTTTCATTCTGATGATCTTGTTCAATGAAATCAAATATAATGTTTTTTGTAATCGTTGCCTATTCATATTGAAATATCCCCTATTTTTTTGTGAGCAGTGTAGTAATTATATTTTCTTTACATGAAAATACACCAGTCTACTCATTTGGCTGTATTTGATGTGAGTCATAATTGAAATTATGTATTACTTGTCACTGATTAAATCATATAGTCATATTTCATAGAGGAACCACTAAGCTCTAATTGCTGAGCTTTTATTTGGAATAATGGGTCAAATCTTGTATGATAATAACAATTAAAATCATGTCAAATGGGTAACATTTACCTGACATTTCGGTGAGCAATCATTTCACCCTCACCCTTTAATTCCAGCTCAGGACATCCTCAATTGTATTGCCTTCTAGCAACCAGATGGAATAATTCCTGTGATATTGGTAAAACTGATTATTCATGACATGCCTGCTGAGATATAAAAGGAGTGCCATGTCTTTTTAATCAAATTTTTTCATTGTGGTTCGTACGTGGCTGTTGTTACACAGCACAACCCACAGTGGCACTTGAAAGTTTGTGAACCTTTTAGAAATCCTATATGTTTGCATACATTCAGTTAGGTAACTAGTTAGTAGTAACAGTTAGGTAACTACATTCAGTTAGTTTAGTCAAGTAAAGTAATGCAGATCCAGTAATGCATATCTGGGAGTAGCATAAGTACATGTCCCTCTAGAATTAGCAGAACACTTGAAAGTAAAGTTAAATTCAAGTGTTTTTAATCAATGGAATAACAGTCAACTGTAAGTGGTCTCCCAGTTGTATTAAAAGAGTTACTAAAAATGTTTTTGTGGACAGATGAGAGCAAAACTTTAACCTTTTTGGTTTAAATGAGAAGTGATTGGAGTGCCCGAAGAAAAAAAAATCACTGCATTCCTTATTCCAGCTGTGAAAACATGGTCTCATTGTTTGGCACAGTTTTGCTGCATATTTAATACAATGTATTAAATAATTTGAAACAATAGTTCATTATTATATTTTCACTAAATTATATATTCACTATTACATTTACTTGTACTTTTATTGCGAAATTGTTTATTTTATATCCACCTATGATTGCTATGGAGTCAGTCAAGAGAGAATTAGTATATTGCTTTGTAATGGTTTGCAGAAACAATACAGCAGATAAAAATGTTTATTGTAAACATGAGGATGGAGTGCTAGTGTGTGGTGACTAACCAACTGTGACTGTTCAAGTCTAGCTCTGGTTACTGGAATTTAGTTGCCCAATGGGTTTACCCCATATACTTGAAGCAAGTGTCTATACTATATATATATATATATATATATATTTTGTACACAGCTTTTCTTGATGTGATGTTTTATCATTCACAGGAGCTATTATATCTTTAGATAAGTGCAACATAAGCATTTCATGTCATCCCACATGTTGAAACTTTTGTTATCTGAGTGATTATGGTTTGGTTTGTTGCCTGGATATCTTCCAAACTTGTCTAGAGCATCGCCCACCTGATTCGCTACTTGCTGTCATGACAAGTTTTTGTCTGCGGTGTTGTGTTCGCTGTTTGCGAAAGTTTTATTATAGACTAGACTCATTCAAGCCCTACTATGCCACCCAAACGTTCTACAAGTTATATGGCTAAAATAGTGTATAAATACTTAAATAAATATAGCATTGTTAATCTCACATCACATGATCAAGCCAACCCAGAAATGCATCTGAGCAACCTTCATGAATGCCAAAGAACCACCTAATCTTGAAAGCAGCTAAACAGCAACCCATTTTAGGCCAGATGACAACAACTAGACTAGTAAACTACTAGATTAGATGCATGGCACCACTGCCTGACAGCAAGAAGGTCCTAAGTTCGATCCCAGGGTGTAGCCTGAGTGCTTTCTGTGTGGAGTTTGGATGTATATATTTCCACTACTAGTGTTGAGATAACCTTGTGTGTGTCACTGAAACTAAATTAAATAAACCAAATAAACAAACAAACTAGACTTGATGGGCCACAGTTTGACAAAGGCAAGATACAAACAATGCAGCAATGTGAACCAGTTCAACAACAGCAACAACAACAACAACACAGCCAATCTGGTTTAAATTCCACATCAGGGATGCTAATGTTGCTTTTCCCTGAGTGGGGATTCTTCTTGGTGTCTGACATTTTACCCTGAGTCTGTGTGTTTGTGTGAACATGTCCGTCATTGCAAAATGGCTCCTGGGTATCAGTGTTCTTCGGGTGGTCTGTATGGTTATACATGTTCAGAAAAGTATGGTTTCCTGTTTGGATCTGGTCCCTCTCTAGGTTTGTTCCTTATTCAGCCCAGGGAGTTTTTCATCAACCCTGTTGATTGTGGCCACTCCACTGGCCACTCCACTGGCGTCTTTTATTATAAGTGCTAGATGAATAAATGAACTTGGCCTTTCTGTAGCTAGACAGTACTGATGTAGCTCATTCTATACATCTCGCACTGTGTTCTTTTCTGTTCATACATTATTGTGGTGTGTTGAAAAATGAGCATCTTTTACAACTGAGATTACATCATATGCTATTTCTAATCAGATATGAAGGGATAAAAGATGCATATGAACTTCCACTGTCTCTACATCATTGTCGAAAGAGGAAAATACATCTGAATAGTGTGTGTGCTGCCATATGTGCTGTTTGAAGCCAGACTGCCCCAATAACAGATTGCTCTGTGCTCCCACATGAGTGAACAAATGAGGAAAATGGAGCGAGA
>JAUZSV010034030.1:0-15393 GCA_034780495.1 Parotocinclus cesarpintoi
ACTCAGGTGGCCGATGCTCTAGTGTTACTTCTCGTTTTTGGTTAGTATTCATCCGCTGAGTAAATACTCTTTTTACTGTAAATCCTTATATTTTATGATTTATAACCTTCCTTTATTGTTCAAATTAATATTTTTTATATATTTTTATCAATTTTGTGATTTTTTTAAATGGAAAGTTCATCAGATACATGTATATGCATACGTTAACTATACCACACGTACTACGCATGTGCAGATCGAGTTCTGCAAAAACCTGGAAAACAGGGAAAATCTGCAATATATATTTTTCCCATTAATATTTTTTAAAACCCGCGAAGCACCGAGTGCGCAAAAGGTGAACCGCGAAGTGGCGAGGGAACACTGTATATATATATATATATACACAAACACAAATACACACATACACAACCATAATATAAGGATAAGCAATGTTAGTTATAACATCTACAGGGGGTTTCTGGATCTTTCCAATCAGATCAGACAGGATATATTGTGTTGCTTTCATGTATCAGTGAGCTTCGCTCATCAACATGCAGGTTTGTTTGTCCATCCTCGGACCCCTGTATGTAGGTACTTATCCCTGCTGACAGTAAGCACCCCACAAGGGCTTAGTATACTATTTAAAAGATTTTGTGAGCCAGATGTCTGGCCATAACGATTTGTCCCTTGTTAAAGTTGCACATAAATTATGAGAACTGACTGTTTGTCTCGAGCATCTAATCCCAGAGTTTAACGTGTGTGCTCGTAATGTGATAATCAATATTATTTGTTATTCTCTCTGTGTGTGGTTTTCATGTTTTGCCTGTTTCTTGTACATCATAGTTGCAATGGGTGGCCCAATCCTCACTGCTTTGGAGGGACTTCAAAACAATGCACCATCTGTTTCCTTGAAAATGGAACGATCCAGTCCAAAGTTTGAGGGCCAAATGTCTGCAGAAAGTCTCATTTCACTCTGAGGTTAAAGACATTAGGATGGAGACAGAGATCTGGCCCAGGCCACTAACTCAGCAAACTGCACAACTGCCACTGCTGAGCAACCAGAGATTTTGGGAGCAGAATCCAAACTCATCCAAGTTTGCGAAGGCACGAGTACTCAGAAACACAATGAGCTGGGGTTTGAGGTTTGACAAAAAGAACAACAAATAAATCAGTGCTCATAATGAGAGAATAAATTTAGAACATTTTCCCATTCCACACCCTGCTTTCCGCCTCCTCTGTACCGCACCCCGCCGACCCAGCGCATTGGGGATGGGACTATAATGCATTCCTTTAATTTCCTGTCACAACGAGGCATTGTTCAAGAGACTGTGAGAAGAAGGTGATGAGTGTGCATTTATTGAATTGTGTGTGAGAACTTGCTTTCTAGCAACATGCTGCTGGGAAGACCAATCGTAAGAGCCGTAACCCTGTAACAGACAATTGATTCTCTGATTTGAGCCTAAAAATACAAGCCAACAGAAACTAAAGGTTAATTTACGACTATCACGTACAGACCTATCTCTTAAAGACAAAACTTGGGGCATCCAAAAAGTATTTATATTTAGTCTTTTAGTAGACAGTCTTAAACCAGAAAGATTTACAACAGATGCTTACAGATCTTACGCTAGAATGCTGGGCCTTTTGGTCCACAGTCCAGTTCCTTTACCACTAAGACAAAAAGTACCTAATTTTATAATTTTTCAGACACCCTTATCCAGAGGAACAACCCAAGCTATTGTGGGTTAAAGGCCCACAGTTCAGTTACAGGACTTGAACTCTTAACCACTGTATCAATAGTCCAGTATCCAGATGTTTCCAGATGTTTCCAGATGACAGTCATTTATCAGGGTTAGAAACCTACGAAAGTTTTCCCATTCCACTGCCTGTTTGTCTTTGGAAATGTCCTACCTGTATGCTTCGTTTTGTGAACATGGCGGCAGTGAGCGTGGCTAAAATAACAAAGAGTTTTAATTAAAAGCTACTTCCATGTAATTTTGACCATATAGTGTATGTACTGATACCAGCAGCTGCTTTATTTTCCAAAACAACCATCAGACTGGTGTTGTCTGTGTTTAATGATAAAGTGTCAAGTTCTGCAAGTTCTTTTGGTCTCGTGTTTGTGAGACAAGCCTATTTTAAATACTAGAGGGAGGATAGCTTATTTTCAGACGGAAAAATTAGGGGCTGCCACAGAAACAGTTGTAGAACTGGAGTGCTCAGTTTAGCCGGCCCAGAACTGGGTGTGACCAAGGGACGAGGGACTGCAAAAATATCAGCAGTCCAATCAGAATAGTGTCACACATCCATGGGCTGTGGCTCGTCGTCTAGCCGAATCTATACAAATGTCCCGGGTGACTGCACCACTTACTTCTGGTAATAAACAGATAGTATTGGGAAATACAGTCTCAAAATGATACTATTTTTTCGAGAAATACACATGCATTTATTATTATTTCATTATTTCAGGTGTTACGTGGTAATTTCAGATGTAACACAAATCAGACAACAAGTTATACTACTCACAAAAATGAACACACATGTTATTTCTCTTAAAATCTTTTCTTGTATTTCTGCCTAAATATGATCTAAAATGCCATAAAATTTTACACATTGTAGAGGTAGATCAAGAGAAACCAAACCAACAATCAAAAATAATTCAATATTACGCATCTGTGAGTGGCAAATGTATGTGATCCTTTGCTTTTGGTACCTGTGGCAATAACTACTTAAAAAAATTCCTTCACATCACTTCGGAGGAATTTTAGCATGTACATAACAGCTTTAACTTTAGGATAGTGATGGATTTCCTCAAAACACTTCTTATGGACGAAGGTCAAGACGTGGCCGTTCCAAAACACTGAGCTTGTTTTTCTTTAGCCATTTTATGATAGAACAACTTGATTGTTTAGGGTCATTGTGTTATGATACTGGAGGGAGGACCCAAGGATGCGGGAGTGGAGATCGAACGACGTATTTTAATAACAAGGGATGTCACCGACGAAGCGTCAATGATGGCAAGCTGTATTGGACGATGCCCAAACCACTACACCATTTCACAAATTTGATAAGGTTCCTACACTGGAATACTAAATATAATACCAAAATCAAACTAAAAAGATCTATTTTGATCACAACCATCCACAGTTTGTTCAATAACTTTCTGGATGTTCCATGTGTCGCCCGATGAGCAGCGATAACAATTTTGGAATGCTATGGCTTTCTCTTTGAAACTTTACCATGCATACTGTTCTGTTCAGTGTTCTTCTAATTGTGGATGCCTGACCATTAGCATTAACATACAAGAGAGCCGTCCCTTACTTAGAAGTTACCCTAGGTTCATTTTTTACCTTGCAGTCTACTGCAAACTTTGCTCTTTGATCTTTTTTGACCGAGTAACAATGATTTGACAATTGTAATTGTAGATTAGTGGGGACCAAACTCTTTAGAATCAAATTTTCAAACCTTAGAATCTAATTTTCCTTATAAGCATCAACAACTCTGATAAATCCCTGTTCTTTTAATGCAACAGTTTAATACACACTGGTTGTCATGCCATTGAATATAGCTGGCTCTTTCTTTTTAAGCACCACTCTATGCCTCAAGTCATCCAAAGTGGCACTGAGGACTGGTGATTTATTAGGTCAGGTCAAAGTGTCCCAAATTCTGTTCCCCCCCTTTCATGGTCGTTCTTTTGTCATACCAGATTTGATAACACCACTTTGACACTTGGTGATGTTATTCTTCTGACCAATTTTACTCTCTCAGTCATTATTGCTCTTCATGTTTTGTACACACACCTCACAAAGTGCGGTTTTATAACGCATTCCTCAAAGTACATAACTTATCAACGTTAAACAATAGTGTCCTGCTAGTGGTGGATGGGACACGTTTGTCTCGCCATCCACTTCATTAGGCAAACCTGTACACAAGCAATTATCATATTAGACACTTATGTGGCTGCAGCACAATACATCACATAATGGAATGAGAAATTTAATTAACGTTCCCATTGAAAATCAGAACAGGGGACGACGTGATAATGTGGTAGCCTAGTGGTTAAGGTACTGGACTATGGACCAGAAGGTCCATGGTTCAAATCCCACCTCTGCCACAGTTGGGTCCCTGAGCAAGGCCCTGGATTAAAGGAGTGTGTGAATTGTAAGTCGCTCTGGATAAGGGCGTCTGCTAAACGCCGTAAATGTAAATGTAAATGTGACCCTGTTGACCCTGACTTTGACGTCCTTTCAGAAAAGACAGATTTATGACTTTAACATAAAACAGAATTGAGCAAAAAAAATATCAGACAAACAAAAAACATCAAATCAACGCGTGGCAGTTGTGTCATATTCAGTACAATTCATTCTACTGCCGTTGTGAGCGAGTGCTGCTGAAATATATAAAAGGGGATGTCCAAAATGTGCGGTGCAAAATACAAATTTGTAATAATCTCATTTTGAGGAGCAACCTCTAGCTTACAAAACGTCATTTTTACAAGCCAACTAACTCAATTAGGAACGTATTATTTAAAGTTAATGCTCAAATAGAGTTTAGACACAGAGGCAGACTTCATTTAATGTAATTGCTTGCTACAGAATATAGCCTGTGCCAGTGCGCTGTCCTTGCTGACTGTGTTATTGTGATGTGTTCCCTTCAAGGCCATTGTGCTCCATTGTGCTTTCTTTTATTTGTGCCAGGCCTGTTGGAGGCCATCATACATTATCTATGGCGCTCTCGGCCTGAGTGATAGGTCTACAGTAGTTTAACCAGGCGTGTTATTGTGCCCGTATACGAAAACACAATGAAGAGAAAATCAATTCCGACAACACTGGAAAGGAGAGTGACGTCCGAAATTTATATTGGACAGCATATTTCGTAACACTACATTATATTGCTGGGCAGATTTCACCTTTGCTGGCCATGTTTAAGGTCTATATTTATTGTTCTTTAACCCCATGCATTCTGAGTTGAAGTCAAACGCGTGTGCAGTTAACCAGATGATCATCTCAAAGGTCTCTGATGACGTTAGGGTTAGAGCTCGGGCTTAAGTAAACCATTTTAGATGGATTTTAAGGGGGATCAGAAGGTGGAAAACTATGGAAGTGACAGACACTCTTTTTGTCTAGGTAGATCCCATGGCTGTATGTAGATGAACGTGGTAACAGTGAGTGTGGCTAAAATAAAACACACCAACATTTGGAAGGGAAGTCTACATAGTTTGGACATACAGTGTCATCGCTACACAGAATAATATATAATCCTATTATAATACTCATGAAAACTTGACAATCATGTCTCAATATCGTCCTAATTATATCCAACATATGCATAAAAGGAGACAAAATAACTGGCCAATCACAAAAGTCAATAACTTTCAGAAGATTTTTTAAAAATAATACACCAGCACTCCCATACAATGCATTTAAAAAGTCTTCAAACACTTTCACTTTTTTTGTTTTTTGTTACGTTGCAGTCTTGCGTTAAAAACTGTTTCCCCATCATCCTACACCAAAATGACAAATTGAAAGCAGAATCTTTGCAATTCAACAGAACTTTTGCAAGTTTTGCAGAACTTTTATCCATTAGGTCAACAACTGAGCATCATCAGGATCAACAACAGAAGAATTTAAATGTCTTCTATTTCTTATTACTTCTAATTAATGTTTGTTGTACCTGCTTGTCTTGAACTGTGTATCTTGTTGTGTAAATTATGTTCATTTTTTTCTTTTTTGTGTGTTAATACTTGCTGTAAAGCGACCTTTACAGGTTTGAGAAAGGCGCTATATAAATGAAACTTATTATTATAATTATTATTATTAAGTTTTTACTTTTGGGCTTGCTATTAGGCATCGAGTGTAGACTGATGAAGGAAAAGTAAATGTTTTTTATTTTACCACAAGATCTCAAAATACAATGTGAACAAAGTTTCAAGTATCCACATGAGTATTTGTATTTTCCTCCTCTAACAGGCTAATCATGTCAAACTGCATGTAATTCTGTTAAAGCTCTGTAGTGATTAATACCCTGTTGTTTGTGCTGTGTGAACCACATAAATGCTGAAGCACTGAACAAGGCCAATGCACTCAGTGAGTTGGAAGTGCATCCATGCAGTCCCAAAGCTTTTCTCTCAGCTCACTGCTTTGAATCTCAGCTGAGTCACGGAGCGAGGAAGAGCCGAATTGCTGCTGACAGAAACAGCAACCTAGTCAGCATTTAGTGCTAATTAAGCTGCTTCTGGTCTACCAGATAATAGCAGAGGTGGAGTCGACAGGGCCAGATAAGAGCACAGCCAGAGGAAAGAATACAAGAGGAAGTTTTAGGTCACACAGAAATAAAGGTCATTCTTTACAAATTTCTAAGCACCACTGTGTGCCTCACCTCATCAAAAGTGGCTCTGAGCAGAACTACAGAGCATCCCACACAAATTCACTACAGGCGTTACATTACCCATAATGCCCCAGCCGCTTTCCTTAACAAGTCCATTCAGAACCTATCTTTCAGTTTTTCTCAAGGAGTAAAGGACATACGCAAATATTTTCAAGAAAGTCAGTCCTGCAGCAGACAAGGACATGATAATTCATAGCTAGAGGTTTTGTCGGTGCAATTAATACAAATAGTAGGGCAGCACCGCTGCCTCACAGCAAAAAGGTCCTGGGTTCAATCCCAGGGTGGAGCAGCCTGGGTCCTTTCTGTGTGTGGTCTGTATGTCCTCCCCGTGTCTGCGTGGGTTTATTCCGGGTACTCCTGTTCTCTTCCAACGTGCCGTAGACATGTGTGCTAGGTTTATTGGTGTCTCTAAAAATTTCGATTGACTTGTGTGTATATATAGCTTGTGCTGATTTTACCTTGTGTGTGTCGCTGAGATGGCCACCGATGCTGATAATGATGTTAAAGAAGCCCAATAAGTTGTTCTTCATTTATCATTAATGGCAGAGTAACGTATAATTTTAATCACGTAATCTGTTTAGTGATTAACAGGCTTATTAAGGGGATTTTATTTTATTATAACTATTAAAAAACGAACAGCACAAAATCTTATTTAAATGGGTTTTGTTTTTTGTTTTTTTAGAAAATTCCTTGCACGCACAATAATTATTCACGAATTAACCCATAACAAGTTCACAAATCTTTATCTGTTTTATGTTCAAAGTCTGTTGTTTATTTCATTTTAATGTTAAGAGGGGATATTTTCTATTTTTTCCCAACTTTTTTTCCCATCTTCTGTACATCTTTCCAGATTCTAAATGTTGTTAGTAACTGTATAACATTGTAACTTTAGCCTATAACCTACGTGAGGGTACTTGTTTTTGTCAAATGCATATATCTGTGTGTACGATGGCCTTGGCCCACACCCCTGTTATCAGTACCACACACACACACACACACACACACACACACACACACACACACACACACACGTCTTCACTCTAGGTCATTTCAAATGGGAACATGCCACCTCACACATATACACTCACAAGAGCGTCCCTTAGTTATGTCAGCGGCACATGGTTTCACATAACAGTGATGGAGCACCTGACACAGGGATCCCCCACCAGGAATCACGAGAGGAGGAAAGGGGACGGACGGTGATCAGAGCTGGGGTGCATGTGTGGTTGCAAATACTAAATGGTACACACACAAAAACTTCACCACTGTTTTTATGAAGTGTTCCTTATCTCTGTAGCTCTGTATGTTGTGTACATTGGTTACAAACTAGTCTTCAGAGATGTTCCTATATTTAATGTTTGCTTTAGGTCTCTGTCATAGTGGAGAAGACTAGCTGAGCGATAAAAAATGTTGACTAAGCTGTGCAAATAAAACTATAAAGGCATAAGTATGAGTACGAGTATACATTACTCAGTGTTCACGATGTGATTTGTAAAATTACCCCATGTGCAATATCAGTGTTTTTCCAATAACACTGTGGCCAGTAAAGCTATATGGGACACTGAACTCCACCGATACTGAATACAGTGATGATACTAAATGTTTCCCATACACTGGTTTATTTAATAATAACGTTGACCATCACATATTGATTTTCATTTCTTTTTTTTTTTTTTACGTTTTTTAGTGTAATGCTGCATGCAGCAGTTCATTCTCTTTGCCTTTCCATACTCCCCACTGGGATCATATTTATGAAATGAGAAACTGTTTCTGTTGTATTGATAAATAGTGAGTATTTCAGAAGACAGATAGATAGATAAATAGGTAGGTGGGTAGGTAGAAACATTATTGATCCCATCCATGGTCCATGTCCATGATGATGTTGTCCATCATCATCCATAATGGACAACAGTTTGAGCAGTGTCCTTCACTCAGCCACCTTCACCACAGATTCCAGCTCCACACCAACAACAGACCCTGCTTGCCTGACCAGCTTATCCAGCCGCATCTCGCCTCTCCTCTTGATGCTACCTCCCCATAAAAGAGACAGCTGGACACCATAGTATGTTACAACATGTCCAGGAGCTTCCTACAGATGTTTAAGGACCCCAGTCTCCTCAGAAAGTAGAGTCGACTCTGGCCCTTTCTGTACAGGATGTCTGAATTAGTTGACCAGTCCAGACTATCATCCAGGCTATGAGACTGGTCTGGCCCTGTGAAAGTCCAGTACAGAAGAAAAGTCCAGTACAGAAGAAACTTTAAAGCCCGTAGAGCGCAATTACCTCACTAACTCTGCTAACTGTGTTGGCAGCATGGTGGTTCAGTGGGTCGCACCGCTGTATCACAGCAAGAAAATCACAGGTTCAATCCCAGGGTCGAGTCAGCATTTCCTCCCTGAGTCTGTGTGGGTTTTCTCTGGGTACTCCGGTTTCCTCCCACAGTCCAAAGACATGTGTTAGGTCGTTCGGTCACTCTATATTGGCATCGATTCGACTGCGTAATGACCTGCCCACCTAGCCAGCGGGGTGGTGTTAAATAATGGCTAAAACACCACTGCAGTGGTGTGACCAGTGACGTCTACAAGGTGTCTGAAAGACTGGTCAGTCAAGGTGAACTGCGTTGCAAGGATGCAGTTTTACTTTTTCTTGTGTCTACGATGTGCTACGATGTGTCTACAATGTGTAAAGGAATTTTTACTTACTGCACTTGTTTTACCACCCTGTGATAAGTCATCATTCTACCACAAACAGTAACCAAGCGTCAAACCTAAGTGGTAAGACCTGCTCATGATCTGCTTATATCTTAGAGCACAACACCAGCTATATGTTGCTCAGCATTCAGCTTGTTCATGCTGGTACTGTATGTGTTTAATGAGACTTTGTGTTAAATAAAGTCTGGTAAGTTAAAATATGGGTTAAGCAGGTTAATTTTCCTAATAGTAAGAATAATAAACTTACTTTGAATACAGACATACAGGTAATTCCTGTTCTACGATGACCCAACTTCCAATATTTAGATTTTAAAATGGGAATCAGATAATAAAACATAAATACACATTTAGCATAAACTGTGTTTAACAATATGTAAAATACGCAATACTCTCCTACACTCTGATGAGGAAGTTGGCAGTGACGGAGCCATGTGGAAGCAGTGATAAGCGTTGGGAAATGTAGTGAGGAAAAACCATGGTTCCGCAATCATCGCTTTGTTTTTACTTCAAAACATTATTCAGTGAATTCAATACATGCAATACTCTATTATAAAATAAGATGTATGTTAATAACTTTGCCCAGCTGTAGCTGAATTTGTTTGTTTTAAACAGGTTTAAGTAATGAGTCCCAAGAAATGAAAACAAGGAAAAGCCGGTCACGGCATACCGTATTTAAGGTACGCTACGATATTTAGAGTATATATTAAACTCCTCAGTTTACGATAAATTCAGCTTACAATGGATTTGTTGGAACGTACCAACATCATAAATCGGGGAGTGCCCGCATAGACGAAAGTTCTGTGACTCACACCTCCACGAGGTCTGACAAATAATGATATTGTATTACACTTTCCAAACCTTCCAAGGCCAGGCCATGTGACCTCCTTAAAGCATGCTGAACCAATTACCCAGGATTCTCAACAACTTGGAACATGCAACCCCCACTCCCCAAAAACACACTAGCATGGCCAAACTGAGGCAAAACAGCTGGCTATATGAGAAGAGGATGTGTTTGTGAAGTGTTCTGCTCTGTGGTTCTCTATACAGCATTATACACCATTCGAAACTAATCAGGCATGTCCCAGCAGGGAAAGTTAACATTTACATAGAGCATATTTACATGCACTTTCCTAAGACCTGTCAATTCTTCCATGCACAGCAGTTCAGATATTTGCATGCATGAGGGTGGGCTTGTATCAAATCTGATCTGGAGATTCTCTGACCAAAATGTGGATCCTATTATGCATGTTTAGAAACTATTATAATGTAATGAACATTTCTCTTTCTCTCTCTCATGAGTGAGTGAGTGAGTGAGTGAGTAAGTGAGTGAGTGAGTGGGCAATGAAGACTCCCTTGGCGTGCATGAAGCCTACGCTGCCTGACCTGAATAGTTACATCACAGCCCAGCAGGAGAAGCTTTTGCAATGCCTGAAATGGCTGGTTCTCAGGAAAGCATTGAAGACGTTGGTAATGATGATAAATGACACATGATTTGATGTTTTGGTGTAATTTATGACTCTGACTGAAGATGATTGGTGTTTTTAAAGAATAACCAGTATATGTATCTGTAGCTGAACCTGAGTGTCCAAAGGAAACCCATTCAGACAGTACCTGGGAGCAGAAACTGAACCTTGGTTCCAAGCACGTTGGAGTTTTGCAGCATCATCACTATCTGCTGGGCTACAACGTTACCATGTGGACACTTATAATTACTGTACTGATATGCATTGTTCCCTCGCCACTTCGCGGTTCACCTTTCGCGGACTCTTTGCATTACAGGTTTTTGAAAAATATGAATGGAAAAAATATATCGTGGATTTTCGCTGTTTCTCTGATTTTTGCGGGACTCGATCTGCACATGCTTAGAACTTGTGGTATAGTTAACGTCTAAATATACATGTATTTGATGAACTTTTACATAAAGAAATCACAAAATTAATAAAGCTATATTTAAAATATAAATTCTAACAATAAAGGAATGTTATATATCATCAAATATAATTTTAAATTTTACAATTTTTTTTTAACCTCTTTTATTATTATTTGTATTTTTATTGTGCCTTTTGCAATGTGAATTTGCCACTGAATGCCTTGAACTTGCCCCTGGTATAATAAATTACATATCCATCTTACTACACTTTAAACAGGTGTGTTACTTTAGCTTTATATTTGGGCAGTTCTAGTCAGGTGACTAACAAAGCGCCAATTAGAAAAAATTAACATGCTTCAACTGGTGTGAAGGTGAGCCACAAAAATCGCACAGTTGCAGTGGCACCTCCGATTTTGTAACTTCGAGTCTGACCTGACTGGAAGCCACTTTCTTTAATTTGTATGAGTTGTGTTGTGCAACTCAATTCACGGTTCACGGTTCAGTACACAGTGATTTCGATTCACTACAGCACTTGCTTAGTAAAGATAAACACTGAATATTGTGTTTTGTTTTATTTTACACTTACAGTTTTACACTTCTTAGTGCAAATATGGATCCTCCAATGGTCCTGGGAATATTAATTATAAAAAACAACCAAATGGAAAACAGGAACTGTTCTGCTTCCTTTAGAACACAAACTGCAGCTAGCTTAGCCATTAATGATTCTGGCCAACTTTGGAAGTTATGTAAGCGTTACTTTTAATGTGTAATAGGTTCAGCTAGGATACAGCACAGATAACATCAGATTCAAGATGCATTTAACTCATTATTGATTTGTCAGAACATATCCCCAATAATAAATCAGCGAGCACCTGTACAATACAACACCAATAACACATGTAATGCAGAAAAATTCTTAGTACTTACATTCAGGGTACTAAACAAGCCTTTTGGGATGTATAAATAATGAGATCTGAGGTATCACTGGACCTCTGGAAGCTAATAGCACTACAATGGTGAATCCCTATCCATACCTGCTGGTGGACTGGCAGTTTTGTGGTTACACACTATCCTTACTCGTGTGAATTCTGCTATCGGTTTCGTACACACACCAGCCCCCCCAACTTCAATTCAGATCATGTTTGATTATGAATGCATAGCACATCCCTCTCCACCCTTTCCTCTCGCTCTACTTTGATAGGACACAGCTGTCCTGCTCTGATTACTGACACTGATTATACAAAGTAAGCCAACAAGACAAATATAGTACTGTAGACAAAAGCATAAATAGAATAGACACAAAATAGACACAAAAAGTGCCGTATTGGAAATGCCGTGTTGGATCCTTTCAGGATGATGTTGAGCAACATTGCCATCTCTGCAGGGGTTCAAAAAACAATAACGAGTCGAACAGCTGTCCAGAACAAATAGGTTAATTCATCCAGCTGGGGTGGGAAAACAAGACTTTGGAACATTTGTGCAACAACAATACTGATAAATGTGTGAGTGTATAGTGATCCAGCTGCAAATACGACACCATCCTACATTGAAAAGACAACCACTTGGCTGCCGGCCATGCTTCTCATAGCCCAGCTTCCCTGTAGGCCCAAAAGCCTATGATTGGAGCCAGGCCTGATGGATGATGGAGTGAGGTTGTTACTCTGTGCATTAGGTAGGGGAATGGCCCCACTGGTGCCGGTTATCATTAACACGTCCAGAGATAAGGGGGAGATGCATGTGTGTTTACTCCCAACCTCTGCCCCTTGAACTGTCCCCCCAACCCCCCCTACAGAAATGCCAATCCTGAACAGAGGCCTCCTGAAACGTTGGCCCCCAGCATCACGCTGAGCCGAACATCTGGACACAACACAGCTGCCTTTCAATTTGGTGCCTGGGGAGCAACAACACAGGAAGTCATTCTCTAACACAATCAAAACGAACTGCAGAGAGGCTGTTGTGAGAGCATTTAAGACTGATGACTTACGTTTGATTGAAGACCTGTTCACTTTGAGCTCTTTCAAACAATGGTGGTCACACCTCAGAGGATCATATGGTGGACCTGGTACTTGCCATATCATGTATCAGCCAGATGAAACACAGACGCAACGAATGAATGTGAATCAGTGGATTCAATTCAGTTCAATTCAATTCAAGTTTATTTATATAGCGCTTTTTACAACGTAGCATTGTCTCAAAGGCCAATCCCAAGTTGAGCAAACCTACAGCGACAATGGCAAGGAAAAACTCCCTAAAATGGTAGGAAGAAACATTGGGAGGACCAAGACTCAACAGGGCACCCATCCTCCATATATATATATATATATATATATATATATATATACACACACATTTATCCTAAACTCCCCCTAGTGCACGTGTCCTGTACGTGTCAAATTGTACGCGTACACTGTAGGTGTACAGACTACCTACGAGCCGACGAGGTACGCATGCGCAAACGATTTCCAAAGTTACTTGTGGATTTCTCATTCATGGTGATTGTAGTAGACGTAGACGGAGCAAGAATAATTCCTGAATCACAGTTTCACACGGACGGCATCTTCTCATACGGGTGGATTTCGTTTTTCCTCTGAACAAAACACCAGCGATAAGAGTTTGAGTTTTACATCCAGTTGTCCAGCACATTTCATGGATCTGACAGCAGCCAGTCTCTGTCACCTCTAGAGATCGCGGAGGCGGAAAGGTGAGAAACCGGTTACTTTTCAGGTTTAGAAATCCGTCTTAAAAGTGTTTTAGGTGATTATGATGCTGATGTTGTCAGTTTAATAGTTCATCAAACCGAAAGATTAAGCTGCTAGTCAATCTTAATTCTTTATATAAGCTAATAGGACATTTGAGAGCACGGACAAACGATTTCCATAGCTTATAAACAATAATATCAACTTAACTTAATAGCTGAACAGTTTACATTCATGTATTTATTTTCGTATTTGAACCTTACTTTGAACTTACTCTAATCTGTGTATCATTAAAGAGAGATTGTTAAAACATTCTCCAAAAAAGTGGAACATTCTACATTACACTTATATTAACTGAGCACTTTTCAGACACGGGGCAGCACGGTGGGTCGGTGGGTAGCACCGCTGCCTCACAGCAACAAGGTCCCGGGTTCAGTGTCCTCCCCGTGTCTGTGTGGGTTTACTCCAGGTGCTCCGGTTTCCTCCCACAGTCCAGAGACATGCGTGTTAGGTTAGCTGGTGTCTCTAAAAAGTGCGTGACTGTGTGTGTGTGTGTGTCCTACGATGGATTAACGCTGTGTCTAGCGTTGATCCTACCCTTGCGTCCAGAGTTGCCGGGTGGGCACTGGCTGGCCTGCGACCTCGTAAGGAATAAGCAGAAGATAATGAATGAATGAATGGATTTTCAGACACTAAAAAACAACTAAATCACCCTATAAGTACAAACATTTCTTCAAGATGTGTGGATAAAAGCCATATTTTCTATACAGATTATAATAGCAAAATATACTGCTTACAAAAATTAAGGCATACTTCAAAATGAAATTTCATATACATCACAAATTGTGAGCAGTGTACATGTTCATACACATTATTAGAGACACCCATCTAAGGGTGTTTGACCTTATTGGTCTTCAGAACTGCAGCAAGTAGTCGTGCCATGCATTCCACTAGGTGTTAAAAACGTTTGGCATGAATATTGACCCATGAGGACAGGGAAACCTCGTGAAGCTTAGCTAGAGGTACCTGCTCGCTACAAACAGCCTGTCGTATCTCATCCCAGAGATGCTCAATAGGATTATGATCTGGAAACTGTGAATTCCAGGCAAGGAAAACTGATTGAGATGTTCCCAGATCAATTTGTGACTATACAGACCTTGTGAAATTGATTCACTTGGTCAGCCACAATGCATAGGTAAGCCCTAATCGCCAAATATCCAGCCACAGGTATCAGAGAAGCCAGGGTGTGCCAAGAAGTTATTTGCTACACCATGACTTCACCTCCACCAGCCTGAACTGTTGAGCACCTGATAGAAAGCGCTTATCGATTCATGCTTATACCACAATCAGACCGTCATATTACACAACAAAAAACTGGATTCAGCTGAGCAAGTTTTCACTGAATCCAATGTTGTGGTCTTTTGCCCAAGTCCTGCCTGTCTGTTTTCTTTAGACAGCAATGGCGATCGGCCTGATCGTCTGTTGTTCTAGCTTATCCACACTAAGGAACGATGATATGTGTTCGCAAAATGTTGGGGCACCAGAGATTTTTTCAGCTGCAATGTCTTGACAGTTTACCAACTGTTTGTCAGATACTTCACATCCTCCTCTGTAAGTAAGAGGTAAGAGAGGCAAAATCCCCAAGATTCGCTGTTAGAGAGAGTTGCCTTTTAGGTCATCAAATCTCCAAAATTACCATCAGATGACAGATCCTTGCCAACAGATTATTTTAAGGGTTTGGCAGGAATATTAAG
>JAUZSV010034139.1:0-15391 GCA_034780495.1 Parotocinclus cesarpintoi
ATATTAAATGTTTATTAAACCTTTATTGTGTGATTTACACGTATAGCGAACGTACAAACAAGAACTGCTGTTGCTTATGAACTTTGTTCATTAAAAAATAATTTTGCAAACAATTTTTTCGAAATGATCTACAACACAATGTATAGGTACTCAGCATGCGAAGTATAATACTGTAAAAAAAAAGGTCTTACTAAATTACAGTCAAACTTTGAAGAACTTATCCAGTGTGATTTGACACGCTTTTGCTGTGGCTAAGTGGCGACTTGTGGCTTCTTTTATGTAGTAAACGGAAATGTTAGGTAAAAACCTGTAGGTGGCAGTATAGAGCTGGGGAGAAACTCTGGAGTTTTTGGGTAGTGATGCCAGAGACGAAGAGTCTCTTCACGGATATTACATACTGTACACGTTCTTTTGTCCGTTTAAGCGTAATTTTGTTCCAAATAAGCGAATAACATTACATGCATGTAATAGGATTTTGTTTCGGTACTTTAGGATTTGGTGGTCCTATTAACCGGAATCAACTGTATTTAAGGGATTCAGTGCTATTTAGGCATTTTACACAAATACTGAACAGGCTTTTGCTGTTGGGGTTCTTTCTATGGATTCTTTCCAAACGATAGAAAGCTGGAACGTTCTGCCGGTATTGTGAGAATCCTGTCACATGGGACATGATCAATATGGGAGGCCAAACATGTATCCCGGTCACCCACTTTACAACCAAAGTAATTCTCATTCTCATCATGCATTTTAATGAGGGTTTTGAGAGAATGTTTTAACTGTCAACTCACTGCAGAACTTGGACTCATTTTCTTGGCCATGCTATGGATGGCGTAGCTGCAAAACACGTAAATACACAAACGCACAACATTTCAACAGAATGGAAAAAACACTGGACCAGAGATGTTTACATAGTGAGTTCCAGGTTGCAACTAACAGGGAACTGAAGAGTGGGCACTGTGGGCTAATGTGTTCACTATTGTTTCTGTATGCCCTGGTGACTGATTTCAAAAATGCTACTACACTTCAGAATAACTGAAAATATATTTTATACTGCTATTAACATTTTTTGGTCCAAATTTTGTAGAGCACTGGTTTATATATTGTATATATGTAATAACAGTATGGGATTATACTTGAACATAAATTCTAAATTCAATGTAGAAAACTGACCAAACAGGTTTTCAAACGTTTTTATTTAGACACCATATTGAGCCTATAAATGTGGGCATAGTAAACTGATTTAATTGAAAAAACCTATAAGGAATTTGTACATGCCTACAGTCTTAGTTTACATGACAAAGGTGGTTTATATTTAATAGGCAAAGAGTAATTTTCTTGGCTGATTATGATTTTGCCCAAGTGTTTTTCTTCCTAGGAATTCTAAATGGCAGCATACAGAAACATTTTTGTTCAGCTTTTCTTTTCTTTTTCTTTTTTTTTTTTTAAAGAATGATTGCAGGGTTTTTCCCTTGGCATTTACACCAGCTGTTAGCTTTGACAATTTCTGCACTGTCCATAGAATGATGCTGTTTTAAGCTTCTTATGGATCCAAACGTTTTTGTAGTTGTTCCTCCTCGGCTTATTTTCACCATGTATTGAAAACGGCAAGCAGTGAAGAGCTTCCACGCTGAAGACATGGCTGTGTCCGAAATAGATGGCTACACCCTCTTTAGGGTCACTACCCCCTCTTTAGTACTGTATTATTTTGGGAGACTATTTAGATGAAAAAAAAAAAAGTAGCACTCAAAACACAACTGAAATCTATAACACTAAATCTAACATCACCAGCGGTCTCATAAACAAAACCATGTTTAGAGCTCTGTAGGCTACATATGCTAAATTCTATTCATGTCCATTCAAGTTAAATGTGACCAGAACAGAACTGGTTGTATGAGACTGATGCATGATTGGCTGTAACTGGTGATGGATCCAACTCTCTGATTCTGGTCACCCGCCGATAAACCGATGCATCTCTATTATGTATGTTTGTTTGGGGTTTTTTTGTCACAAAATCGTGAGAATCTGTGATATATTTTTTGCATTAATATTTTTTAAAAACCTGCGATGCATCGATTCTGCAAAAGGTAAACATTGAAGTGGCGAGGGAACACTGTATTGCTTGCACCAATATTTTCCGGCCCCACCTGAGCCAAGAAAACTGCCAAATCCTAGTGTGACCACACGTTTCGTTCATTAGATTGAGGGTTTAGGTAGGAAAGAAATAATTTGAGTGATCCTAAAATAGTGAGGTCAGTGACAAGTGTGTTGAATTCAGCCATGATATTAATATGTTTTGCATTTTGTAAATCTGCACTCGATCAAAACCATAGTTATGGTACTTGTCATTGTCATCCCTGAGTTTGAATAATGGCCAGATGTCTTTCCCTTTTACTGTCTCTTTGTAGTTTACAAGGCAATAAGTGCCAGCTGACGTGTGAGCCTGGCACATACTACAATGGGCACAAACGGATATGTGAGCAATGCCATCCAGCCTGTGCAACCTGTGCAGGTACTCACACCTCCCATCACTCTTTCCTATCATTATATTGTTGCATTTGCAATTATATTTTTTAGGATATAGTCTGTCTGGTTTTGTTTACTATGTCCTTGCGCTTTCCCTATAAGATGCTGCGGTTCCATATAGATGCTCAAACAGGGATTAGAGAGGTTATTGTTACCGTAGGTCGGTTCTATGGAGCTTCTCTGACTGCATGATGGTTTATCCACGTCCTGTTGACAGGTACTGGCATCGAGGCGTGCACTAAATGCGCAGAAGGGTACCTTTTAGAGGAGTGGCGCTGCGTGCTCAGCTGCAGTGCGGGATACTACATGGATGAGCAGGCTGCGGAAAACGGAGGAGTCCAGAAGTCCTGCCGCAAGTCAGTGCTTCACCAAGCTTGCGCTCGGCTGCGTAAAAGCCGTTCCTGCTTATTGACATCTCGTTCTGCTTGTTGTCTCAGGTGTGATCATACATGTCATACATGCATAGGCCCAGGAGAGAGGAACTGTAGCTCCTGTGTCAATGGCTACAACCTCGAAAACGGCATCTGTGTCGTCAGCACAATCTGCAAAGATGGTTAGTACCGACCTTTCCGATCACTCCACCTACATACCCTCTTTCTTCCAGACTTTCTCTTTGAAGCTTCTGCATCCTTTCCATTTCTCCCCATTTCCTTATCATTCATGTTTCGCAGCTGCCTAAAGTTAGCGGGTCAATGACAAATTTCGTCTCGAACCGACCGAGTATTGTTAATGTGGATACAAAACATTTGTGCCTGCAGGAGCTCTAATAATCTATGTATTAATCACATATAAAACATATAGTAACCAATTCAACAGCAGCAAAAACCTTAGGTGACCTTAGGCCTTTGCAATTTTTATGAAAGTTTTACTCTCTCTAGTTAACAGAGTCATGCCACCTGACTGCAGCCCTCTCCAGATGTGAATGAGTTTACATGGTGCACTGGAGTAATGTCTACTATTACTGCAGTTACTCAGCGAGTTTATTACTGTCAGGATCAGACATGCTGGAGGTTTTCCCTCCTTCGCAAAGAAAATAGCAAGTAGAAATACTACTCCATCCCGACTTCGCTGTGCTCAGATCATTTTATTATCTTAGTATTTTAGTATTAAGTCCAAATGCTCATTCCTGTAACTTTTAAAAGTGTGTCTTGCTTTGAAATAAAATTGCCGTATTTCCTGTAGAGTGCAGACATGGACTTAAGAGCCACTAAACTATTTGGACCCATTGGACTGTTCTCTATTTTATCATGACTTGGGAAGCCATGATGGAGAAATAATAATAAAAAAAAAACGGATACCATAGGTGAAATTTCTTCAAGCAGATGCAAGTATAAAACTTAATATTTATTTGATATGATTAGATATTTGTTACAACCCACTTGAAATTTGCTCAGAAATGTTGATGCAAGAGTTGCATCACTTATATGACGTTCAATTCCAGGCTTTGAGCTAAACAAAGCAGTCTGAATAGAGCTATTGGAGACTGAACCAAGAAAATCCGTAGATTAAAAACGACTTATATTTAATATTTTGCTCACAGAAATAGGGGATATTTCAATTTGAAATTCAATTTTCATTTGATAATGATATATCCTAGAATTTTTGTGAGCAGTATATTTGCCATAGACATGCACTTCTTTCTCAAAGTACATTTTTTGCCAGCTGTGCTGCATTACAGTAAAATTGAAATATAACAATGTTTCCAGCGATTCTATCTAGAGCTGTTAGTGTGGACGTATTAATAATGCATTTACCCATGCACTGCTCACAGAAATCACGACATGTTTTAATATTTTTTTTTTTTTTTAAATGCCTATGAATTCTCTGCATGAATTGCTTCTTTGTTTTATTTATTTCTAGAATTATTTTTCAAAAAGTAAATGATTAAATTTAATCATCTTGTATTGTTGTAATCATCTTTAATTGTTCTAATTAACACAGTGTAAACATTTGGATTCTAACCTAAACTGAAGGGCGAAAAGTTTAAAGGAACTTAGTGTAATGTCATTGAGTCGCATACAAACAGTGTCCTGAGGCTACTTTTATTGGGATTTTGAAGACAAACTTCCTGTTTCAGCTGTACGTTTGCTAGTGTTTAATCCTTTCTGTTCGCTTTCAAACTGTTCCTCTTGAGATTTCTGTTTCAAAATGACTCAAAATGCCTTTTATTACTGGTTTCCTCGTTGCTACAGCAAGTTAGGTAAACTGTTCCACTGTCCAAACATTTTCTGTACAGGTTTACTCAGTGTTTATGTGTGCTGGGCTGTTTTTGTACACACTGTCCTTTACTGATCAAGGTTCCCAGCCTTTTCGAGGTGGACGGATCGCTCTTACCTATCCAGCTGCATGTTTCTTTATTTGTAATTGCCTGGGAAACAAATAATTTGTTTAAGTGGGATATCTAATCCTGTCATCATTCAGTAAGCAATGAATTCTAACTGCCCCCAAGTCCCATTCGTTGCCAAATATACTACTCACAAAAACTGGGTCACATGATGGGGTGTCCCCCAAGCATTTTTGTGATGCACCTTGAAGAAACTGCTGCTATTCTCTTGGTTCCTGAATCCCGGTACAAAAGGCCTGCTGTGACCAGGGTACAAAGAACGTATTCGATAGATAAGTCTACACTAGGGAACCCTTAAAGACACTTTTGTAGTTTGAAATAAAATAAATGACCAAATATAGAACAGATTTTGTAGCGGTATTTATCGCTCTGCAGCGTGAACACAGGATTATAGATGCTACCTGTGTTATCTTGCGTAACAGCTGCCTCTCTCTGTTCATACATGTAGGTTAAATAACCATAACCACACGTTTTTGGCCTTGTTATGTCCTCTTCTCACCAGCTATAATAAAGGATTGGGCAAAACACCATGTCTAGTGGCTGGCTATTGGATTTGTGATTTTCCCATTCCTGCTTTGGAATTAAAACTGTGGTTAAAATCGGTGTCAAGAAACAAAAAAAAAAAAAACAGGAAACCACACTAGATGTAAATGTACACTGCTCACAAAAATTAGGGAATATTTCATTATGGGATATTTCATTTTGACGTATCCTCCATTGTTTTAAGCATTATAGTTTTAGTCAAATTTGTAAAAGGGTCATTTTTTTTCAGTTGGGTCTCTTTTTACCATCCTAAATTGTGAGAAATAAAATGTGTGTAATTTTGTTTAAATTATTTAAACACAACATTTACACACTTTAAAGACTTAACGATGGTTTCAACTGAGCTTAGAACTTAAATACGTAATTAAATATGATATCATTTATAAATCATTCATGTGTTGGTAATGGAAAGTTATGTTAGTTTAAAATGCACTTTATTCGAGATACAGTAGGGGGTGCTGTCCTGAGACTGGGCCAAAATAAACCAAAAACAACAAAGTTAATAAAAGATTGTGTTTGTTATTCCTGTTAGCAACACAAGCCTTTATCACAGAGGCCGCACTGCACTTGAGATCCCCGGTTCGATCCTAAACTCTGCTTTTATGGACGGGTTTGTTTTGAGTATTCTGCTTTCCTGCATGAAGTTATTTGTTCGCTCGAAACAGACCAACTTTGTGCATATGCTTAGTGTCGTTGTAAGCGTATGCCTGTCCTGAATAGCCGTTGATGTAAACCAAAAAATGAAAACAAAATGCCCAGATGGGTTGCTGTGATTGCTGATCAATTTCTAAATGTGTGTTCTCCTTTTCCTCCCTATGATTCATTTTTCACCTCTTTACGACGGATTCCCAATCATACCCGGACGCCTCCTTTCTCCGACTCATCCTCTGGATTTTAAACCCGTCTCCCGCCTACCTGATCCGCACCGCTTGCTCTCCGTTGCTGTACTTTTTCCTCTCCTCTCTCCTCTTCCTGATCTGTGGAAAGCAAATGAAGAATCATGGGCTGAGGGAAGTTTCTGTGTGTTGGTGAAAAAGAACAATCTGTGCCAGAGGAAGGTTCTGCAACAGCTGTGCTGTAGAACATGTTCTCTAAAGGGCTGAAGGAACCGCCAACGGCCCCGCCCGCCATTCACGTTCTGCTAATTTATATTTTCAACCGGGAACCTCTCATACGGGACTACACTGAGAGGTCTTTCGGTGCCAGAACTACAACAAACCTACCTTTACCTGTGTGTGTGTGTGCGTGTACTGTGTGTGTGTGCGTGTACTGTGTGTGCGCGCGTGCGTGTGGGTTTTTTTTGTTTTGTTTTTTTTTTAAGAACCTGTCAGGGCGTCGCGACTGGGATCTGTAATAAACAACAAATTGTACGTGTCAGTATTTTGTGACCAAAGCAGGGAAGCCAAATGTTTTGTACCTTTTTTCCCATTTGGGTCCAGAGATAAAAATCAAGAGTGGGTCTTTGGTTTTTATTTGTCCTGACTTTGAAAGAGCCCAGTTTGTGCGTTTTATAAATAAATCCCAAAACATCACTGAAGCCCTTCTAGTGTGTTTCAGCTTCAGGTGCACCTCTGTAAACGAAGGGAAGGCCTGAGCTTTAGTGAAGACAGGAATTCCATTGCAGTATAGAAAATGCTTGATTCCTACCAGTAACACAAACACCGCAAGTCCTCACTGTGTAGAAATGTCTTGCCTCAGGCTTCGCATACATGTCTGTCTGAGTGTGCGTTTGCACGTGCCTGGTTGTGTAGGCGCATGTGGCTGTGGTTTTTTGTTTTGTTCTTGGTTTTAATCTCCCCAAACCCCAGACGCTCAACTCAGACCATATGCATGACAAGATAGGATTTAATACCTGACAGGGTTCACAAACATTTCAGTCTCGTCACAGCGAGACGTTTTTTTTCCCCTCTGGGAAACCTAACAATACACATGTACTCGCTTAGCTCTACGTCAGACTGAAATGGAATTTCTTGCAATAACACAGATATTCTGTGATTCGTAGCCAGAGAGATGGGACCAATTGTATAAACGGCTTAAGCAGTCACTGATAACGGTTTCACATCAGATTTTGTGCGACCGTATAACCATGAGTGATGCATTTAAAAAAAGCTTAAGCTAGTCATTTTTGTATGTGGGGACGTGTAGAAAATGACCAGGGCACCATAGTTCCTTAGTCAGACTAAGTTTGTTTGTTTTAGAAGTAGGTTCTTATAGACTATAATCGATTCTTATATATTCTTTTAAAGAGATGTTTATCAAAAACAACTGGTGCTATTAATATGGGGTTGTTACCAATTTGTGGTATTAGGGGCCAGTGCCACGCTGACCCCGTTCAACAAACACACACTCGTCTGTGAAGTCAGGATTTATTTTCTTCAGCAAGCCAGTCATTATGGAAGACAAAGATCTTACCTATGGACAGCTGAGGGCAAATTTTGCATCCTCTTAGAATCTAATGAGAAGTACCTGTTCAGGTCCAGCATCAAAGACTTCGTTTCTATTTCTTAAACATTCCTTTACATTTTACTTTATCACTTTATGGTCACCCATGTCCCCCAACATTCCCCTTTGCCTTCATGTTGCTTCTGCGTCTGCCCACAACTCCTTAAGTTCCCCAAGTTTGACATACAGTCCTCTTCTTTTCCTACCTCCCTCAAACTTTCTCCATCACCCTCTTCATCTCTTCTGTCTTTCATTCTGTACCTCCTTTTGTTCCCAGAGGTTCCTATACATTCTTCTTCATTGCACTACCTGCTTCAACCTTCCTCCTTGTGTTTCGTTCTGGATCTGATTCCCTTCCACTTTCTGATATGTTTGTCTTTGTTCCCCTTCCTCCCTCTGCTTTTCTCTTCATCTTCATATATCATTCTGTGCCTTTTTACATTTCCTCAGGTTTTTCTTTACTATCATTCACTTTCTTTGAATTTCTCTCAACCAACCTTTTTGTCTGTTTTTTCTGCGCCTTCCTACAACTCCTTCTGTTCCCCCAGTTTCCTATACAGTCGTTATCATCCCCACCTCTCTAACCCTCCTCAACTTTCTCCTTCTGTTCCCCCAGTTTCCTATACAATCTTTATCATCCCCACCTCTCTAACCCTCCTCAATTTTCTCCTTCTGTTCCCCCAGTTTCCTATACAGTCATATTGTCCTTTTCATTTCCCTTTGTCTGTCTCCTTCTCTGTCTCCCTATGTCTCGTTATTGTATTCACAATTTCTGATACAGTCCTTCATTGCCCAGCCTCCCTCAAATGTCCCCGACCTTCCTCTTTGTCTCCATATATCTTTCCATTGCTTTCCTTAACTTTCTTTAAGCCTTCCTCTGTCTCTTTTGACCATGTTCCGCTACCAGTTTCCCCACTTTCACCCATCTACACAGCTTATATAGTTTCTTTAGATATCAGTAGTACCCTCAGTAGTACCCTCAGTAGTACCCCAGGCGTCTCTTAAAAACCTTAAGTGCCCTTTTCCCTATATAACCCCACATTTTCTATGCTTTCCTGTTTTCCCTTATAATACATCCTCCAATAGCATCCGACTTGCTGCTACATTGTCCCACATTAATTTCACCCATAAACTTTATTCGTTTTGGAAAGATATTTCATTCATTTAAATTCTAAATCCTTGTATTTTCTCTTCTACATAAAGTAGACCAGCAAAAAGGTTTCCTTTTATTCACATGTTGGAGGGTGCAAACTTTTCACTCAGTTGTAACTGTATACTTATTTCCAGGATCTTAGATTCTAAATTATCTGATACATAGTGAAATGTTTAGTTGTTACTAATGGTACTAGGCTAAATGTGGAGTAAAGTATTTCCTAGCGATGAGACATATCTGACCAATCCATTTCTTAGAAAATTAGATGTCTTATTTATGAATAATTGATTTATTTCATTTTAGGCCATGTGCTTTGAGATGATGTAACCTTTTATTTATAAAAAAAAAAAAAAAGATTTATAAATGCTTGTTAGATGTGGGTGGCGTTTGCTATTTTGCCATCTTTTTTATAATTATGTATTCACAATGCAAGATGACCATACATTTCCTTCACACTTTGCATAACTTGATATAAGGAATATATAAATCAGTTAATGTATAAATATTTTTTGTTCTGACAATGATTTTTTTAATGTACATATGTATTTCGATCACTATAACCTTAACCTAAATGCTTTTGAGCACAGTTTTTTTGTTTTGTTGTTGTGATGGGGGATTTAAATTTTAAATTAAATTTTATATTTGTTTTTTGCCAACCTCCACAATATTTGTTGTAGTAAAGGCCATTATACAGAAAACTGGACAGGATCTTTTTATTAATGGACTTTAAAATAAAAACACCACTCCTTAGAGAGTGCAAACAAAATGATTTTGGTTTACTTCTTCCAATAATGTGACAAAAACAGTTCTGCGTTAATAGAAAATGCTATTAGTTATTCTCTTGAAATGCTGTCAGGTTGTGCTGCGGGACCCTGTCACTCCTCTTGTTTTTCCTCACACAAAGTCCTCTTTGTTGAAAAAGAAACAATTCACAGCTTGACCACGAGAATAATATAATTTATTACTGTTATTTGTGTTGAGGGCAACACAAAAGCTCCCAGACAGACAATGGATTTTAGAAGATGGAATATCTACATTGCAGCTTGTTCTTTTTTTTCTTTCTAAAAAGGTATTCTTAAAATATTCTTGGCCCTTCTCACACTTTTTGGCATTGTGATGTCAGGTTGCTTGTGGATGGAAAATACTTTTAGGTTAAACAAATGATAATGTGTTTTCCAAAAAGTATTTGACCCACCTGATTCTGTGTCTGATCTAAATTGGATAAACAAAACCTTTAAATACTTCCAAATAACTAAACAACAATGATAAAGGAATATTATGTAAAATCTGAAAAGTTCTTGGTTAGTAGTTCTGTATTAGTAGCAGTAACAGTGGAAGTTGTTTGAGAATTAAGTTGATGATTCAAATGTACTATAAAATCCCAAATCAGAAAAATCTGGGACAGTATTGGAAAGAAAGAAAGAAACCGAAAAATAATAAAAGCACAGACTTTTATTTCATTTATGTAATTGCAGACACATGGGTTTATTTATTTAAAAGACTCCAAGATAGTTGGATATATTTTGTCAGGTCAACTTTATTTGTTTATAAACATCCATTCCTGCATTTCAGTTGGGACAGGGGCAATTTAGGGCTAGTAATGGGGTTAAACAACCTAAATATGTGATATGATGTTGATGATATGATGTGACAGGTATGATGATGATTTCTGGGTTTGGAGGCATCTAGGATGGACTATGACAGTTACAATGTGTATTGTGGTCAGGGAAATCAGTTTTTCAGATTTTGCATTTTTATTTTTTAAAGAAATGGACAGTGTGTGCTCCAGATAGACTAAAAGGATCATCCAGACTGTTATTGTTATGGTATGGGGTTGTATCAGTGCAGTTATCTGATGGCAGCATTAATTCAGAAAAGTATACTTATCATTCAAAGCAACTTTTCCATAGACATGCATGCATTTGTCTAGGAGACAATGTAGAAAAAGGAATGGGTACTGGACTGGCCGGTCCCCAATAGAGAACGCATGAAAAATTCTGAAACGAAAAATATAACAGCAGCAGGGACAATTGAACAAAATAACACCTGTAACACAACCACCTGGTTCCAAAATATCTTAAGTGTTATGAAAGGAATGGCAACAAAACAAATCGGTAAATGATTTACCATCCCAACTTCTCTTGGAATGAGTTGCAGGCCAGAAAGGGAGGACTGGCTTTATATTAACAAATGAAATTTTTAGAGGTTCTATATTTAAATCCTTTGAGTAAAACCCTTAATATCAGTTGCCTAGTTCAGTTGCAAGTTTCTTAAAATAAAACTTACTTCCACTAACTCTGTGAATTTGTTCCCTTTTAAAAATTACGCTTTAACCTCAAGCCACAGTAGTTTTGTGGCTCTAAGCTCTAAACCAGTCTTTGATATGTGTGACCTGTTATTCTGTTACATTGAAATGTATTAATTTTGGTTGCATCAGCAGGTCTGGTTCTGGCTCCATATGCTCTTCATTTGGCTTTCTGTTGTGACCCTTACTTGGAGATGTTTTATTTAAATTGGAAGCCAGTCAAAACATACACATGTGCACCTGCATAATTCTTAACGGTGCCACTGTTTAGAAAATGGTAATCATTTTGTATACATACATATTATAGGAGTGAGTTACCTTGTATGCTTATGGCTTCTTTTGTCACAGCTGGTGAATATATTGTATTTTCCACTTCCACACAATGAGTGATCCCCTTTTTAGCACACTTCATAAGCTAGAGAAATTTATGAAAGCTGGGAAAATGTAATTTGTGTTTCTAACGCACTTGTCGAACGCTGTGACATCATCTGCAGAAGAAAAGCGTTTTTCTTGGCGGGTTTTCTCCACATTTCCCGGAATGACATATGACATTGGCTTTGGCCCATATATTCCAGCCCTATTGAGTAAATGACTGGCAACTGGGGTTGTGTAAGGCCAAAAGAGGTCATGCAGGGTCATTAGGGAGGGTTTTGTTAAAGGGAATTTGAATTCAATTGGGTGTAGTGGAGCGTGAGCTTAAGGTCAGATGGAAGGTCAGGTTGTTCTAGACCTTTTGGTATTTTGAGAATGCTCCCAGCTGCTTGCAAATAAATCCATCAATTCGTGGTCAGAGGTTATCTTTAGTGTCTCCTTTATAGGACCCATAATGTTGTACGTCTTGATAGCTCTGTTATTTACAAGACTGAGCTGTATTGCACCTTATTTTTCTTAATCCATTTTGGCTATCAGTCAAGTTTATGTCAAACGCACTACGGTGTTCTTTAGACCGTTTGGTTTTCCACTCTCAGACAGATTCAAATCCATGTTGGAACGAGACTATACGAATGTGGAACATTTATTTTTAGTTTTGCATTCCTATTGGCTTTACCTTAATTTATTACCTTAATTGACATGACTTAATAAATTGAGATGAGAGAATTAGCTCAGCAAAAGATATGATGGTCAAATCAAAAACGTTTTGGAATTTGGGTGAACGAATTGTGGCTTAAAGCCATGAAAGTTGGGGCCAATTT
Organism: Parotocinclus cesarpintoi; assembly: GCA_034780495.1. NCBI lineage: Eukaryota > Metazoa > Chordata > Actinopteri > Siluriformes > Loricariidae > Parotocinclus > Parotocinclus cesarpintoi. The sequence continues at coordinate 12,504 of JAUZSV010034139.1, forward strand.
CATTCACAGCTGGTTGTCCTGCCCCCCACCCAGTTTTTAAGTTTTTTTCAGTACGATACAAATATCTGAGCAATTCTTGCCATCATTGCCAGAGAAACTTAGACAAGGGCTTTATATTCTACTTACCAGATTATTATTATTATTATTATTATTTATTATGCTAGTATAAATAGCATTCAATTTTAGAATGTCTAAGACCATATTACTGACTGTTGGCCAGGTGGCTACAATGCAGTGTACCAAGTTTCTCCATCATCTTAGAAAGTCCATAAATCAAGCGATCAAGAGAAGTTTGAAACCAACCAACCAGCTAGCCAAAGCTACAGATCTAAGATTGCATTACAGTGTCATCGTAATTAGGTTCCGGCACCTGAGTGGCAAAGCATAACAGCAGTCCAGTAACTGTGACACATTAGCACTTTCCAGCTGGGTCCGGCATCGAAAAGGCACAATTTTCTGTGTCTAAAGGAAAGGAGTCTGGTTGGATCATCATCCCTAGTGCTACAATGGTCTGGTGTTTAATTCGAAGCAGTGAACAAACATGGGAAAAAAAAAACCAACACAATCATTTGGTTCCAAAGTCCAACCAGTGTTTTATGTGTGTTGTCATTATTGCATAAAGTGTAGTCTCTTATATAGTATTTTTTTTTATAAATTACGTTTCAGTCTCTGGTAAGTTATTCCACTGGTTAATCTTTGTCTAGTCAGCTCAGTGAAACTTTCATGACATTTACACTTGGCCAGGATCCCAGGTTGACACGACAATGTCTGCAATTAGGCAGTTACAGCAATTACTTTGATTATTGGGTACAGTTGGGATTGTAGGTGAGGAGTACTATATGCTAATACTAAGCTAGAGTTTCTGGCCTGGATCTGAGTGGTGCATCCATATTTTTGTTAATTACCACACTGAACCAGAGAAACTTGCTCAATAAGCAAGCACTTTCAAGATTCAAGCCTAGAGTAGATTTACTGCAGGCTTTCACTTTTAGTGTATTACAGCAATTAAAATGATTAATTAGCCTGAGCTTGATTCTGTATTCCCGGATCCGTCTTTCTGAGTAGATCATATGATTGCATGACAAAAATGCTTTCTGTCTGTCATGATTGTTTAGTTTCCAATGACGTTTGATTACACTGAGGGGCTTGCATGCACATGCACATTTCTCATCTGTCTCAAATGTCATTGCGTTGTCTTGAATCTGAAACATGAATCAGTTACGCACGAGACTCTCTTTCCAAACATATAAACAGGTAAAACAAAGGTAAGCCATTTCTGTTCTATGTCAAAACTTCTTCACTTCTTGAAAGTGACTTCAAGTAAGTTCACTTCTTTCAATCAATTTATAAGTTGATAAAATGGTAAACTGTAGCAGAAAGGCTCTTTTAAAAAAAATATTGCACATAATAATGAACCAAAAAGACATACGGTATATGATCCCGTCCCTGTCCCTGTCCCTTACTCCCCAGGCCCCCACCCTGCCAATGGTGAATGGCTGCAGAGAAGGAATAGACCTTCTAAAGTGAACACGCCAATGTCCTTAGTTTTGGTGATGTTCAGCTTCAGGTGCAAGTCCTCCAAGAGGTTCTTGTACTCCTGTCCATCCAGTGAACACCCAATGTTAGCAGTCTTGTCAGAGAACTTCTGCAAGTGGCATGACTCAAAAGAGTTATGTTTGATGTAAAGCGTGTACAGAACTGGAGATGGCACAGTCCCCTGTGGCTACTGCCGCAGACATTGAACATGTCTTGAAAGAACAAAAAAACAAAACCATCTATCTGTCAGCGGAAGCAGTGGATGGATACTGGGAGTGTAGTGTGTTCCTTTATACAGACTTATACTATCCACGACAGCGTGCCATGGTGAGACATGATTGGTGGTGGCTGGGGAGTTGAGCAAAACCAAAAAAACCCCATCAAAAATGGGGAAAAATGTAAAGTAAAATTTAAAAGAGCATCTAGTCTAAAGTTTAAACCTGTTATGTTAAACGATTGGCACTTGTGGTACTGTCATTAGGTAAGTATGACTTCACTATTCACAATTTTTGGTCTGGTTGTCTTTCCGTGTCTGAGGTGTAGTCTGAATATTTTTAGCCCTATTCCTTTTCAGATCAGTATGTGGATGATGTGGAGAGCTGTCTTCCATGCCACATTACTTGCCACAAGTGTAATGGACCACAAAATAACAACTGCCTTAGCTGTATGATAACACGGTAAGTCAACGTAGCAGGGTACTTGCATCCATAGAGGTTGTTTAGAATAAACACCACTGAGTGGTGGAATCAAAACATGATGCTTGTAGGTTAGATGCCAGCTCTTTCTGCAGGCTCTTGGATGATGGACGCTGCGTCATGGAGTGCGGACCTGGGAAGTATGAAAGGGATGGGCAATGTTTGCAATGCCACCACAGATGCCATGCTTGTGATGATGAAGGACCTGACAAATGCACCAGCTGCAGCAGAGGTATCTCTAATTTTTACTACATAGGAATGCAAAAGTTAAGTCTCACTTGCCTGTAAAACAGGGTTAAATTGTAAGATAAGATTAGAAAAATGTCTTAATCAATATTACACTGTTTACAAAAAAATAGGGGATAATTCAATAGGATTGTGAAGCGATTAAATAGGGAACATTCAAGCTTATTTTATTAAACAAGATCATCAGAAAAACAAATGAAAAGTCAAAGAAAGTTGTTTAATTATGCAAATGAGATGCAATTATCTCAATTATGGTGATTAAGTAGCAAGTGAGTACAGTTGGTTCCGGTTAATTGGACCACATCGAGATCCGTTTATTTTGGTCCTAATAACAGTCTGGTCCGATTAAACGAACATGCCCTATGTTACAAGACGGGACGTGCTATGTAACATATTAAATGTTTATTAAAC
>JAUZSV010034250.1:0-32676 GCA_034780495.1 Parotocinclus cesarpintoi
GAGACGAAGAGTTTCTTCACGGATATTACATACTGTACACGTTCTTTGGTCCGATTAAGCGGAATCTTGGTCCAAATTTTGGGGTCGCATTTTGTAACGGCTGTTCCTTTCTCGTAGGCACCATGGTGCGCATGAACGTCCTCGCCGACGCGCTGAAAAGCATCAACAACGCCGAGAAGCGCGGCAAGCGCCAGGTGCTGATCAGGCCCTGCTCCAAAGTCATCGTGCGCTTCCTTACCGTCATGATGAAGCACGGTGAGCGTCCCGACCGTCCCGAGGACCGGACCGAGATCCGAGCGCTTCTCTCATGTTTCTTGTTCTTCTGTCCCGCAGGTTACATCGGAGAATTCGAGATCATCGACGATCACAGAGCCGGGAAAATCGTGGTGAACCTCACGGGCAGGCTGAACAAGGTGAGGGGGGGGGTCGTCCCGTATAACCACGCCCAGTGTAACGGTCTGACCCCGGTGTAGTAACGTTTCGGTGTTCCCGCAGTGCGGAGTGATCAGCCCCAGGTTCGACGTGCAGCTCAAGGATTTGGAGAAGTGGCAAAACAACCTGCTCCCGTCCAGACAGTTCGGGTGAGTCTCGCTTCGTTCTGAAGCTTTTTTTTTTTTTTATGGGGTGGGCGGGTTAAAAAATTAGCTTATTATTAATTATCGTTATTGACCAATAAAAGGCACCGCCCCTGCACTAACTCGTGTTTCTGTTGTTTTGACGTTCTCAGTTAACGTAAAATATCGCAATATATCGTGAATGAATCGTATTGTGACGTCCTTTCCGATACCGACCCCTCATTTGTGATCGGGTTTAATTACACAACGGCCCGCAGCATGTGGGATCTGTTGGTTATTGGTATCAGTATTGATACTGAATATCGGGTATCGGTATCGTAACGGGGAGAAAAGGATATCGGCCCATCCCTGTTAAAGATGGACAATTCCGTTTATACTGTAGTTAAATTTGACCATTTCTCCTCTTGACCACTTCGAATCGATGGCCGGTTTGTCTTCAAACAGGTCAGCAGCGGTGAGTCAAAAGTCTCAGGACACGTCCCGTACTGCAGAGGGGTTGTTTTTTTTTGGTGTGAAGCGGTTCCTCGCATGATCGTTACGTTTATCGTCAAGGTTTCTCTGAATTTAAGGGCTGTAACGGTGCTGTGTGAAACCGGTGATCTTTGTGTGTCGGATGTTGGACCGTTGCTTTGATATTGGCAGCTTTTTTTTTGGTCAGGTGTGTGAAAAGGCGCTACACAAAAACCTTTAACATTTTTCATTTCTAAGGTATGACGATGTCACACGTGGCGCCCTCTGGTGTTCAGTAAAAACAATGCAACTGCATTTATATAGTTTCCGGTGCATTGCGGGTTTTCAAAAAATATTAACGGGAAGAATATTGTGGGTTTTTGTGCAACTTTTACATAAAAAAAAAAAAAAAAATAATCACAATTTATAAAAAATATGTGGAAAATACGAATTCTACCTATAATGTTATAAATTATAAAATATTAGGATTTACACCACAATAGCGGATGAATACTCACCAAAAACGGGAAGTAACACCAGAGCATCTCCAGCCTGAGTCGCTACTCGGCGACATGACAAGTTTATTTGCGGTTTTGTGTTCGCCGTTTGTGAAAGTTTCATTCTAGACTGAATTCATTCAAGCCCTACGATGTTACCCAAACGTTCTGCAAGTTCTACGCTAAAATAGTGTAGAAATACTTCTATAAACAGAGCGTCCCTACTGCGCCGATTTTCGTTATCGAGGGTGGTCCTGGTACGTAAACGAGGGAAAACTGTCTATCCCTAAAATCATGCTTTTTTTTTTTTTTTTTTTTTTAAACCTTACCAGCTCCATTTCTGTTTTCCTGTTTGTTTCGGCTCCACCGTTTGCTCGAGTTTAAGGTTTTGTACGGGGCAGGTTAAACCACAGTTCCCTTTTTGGGAGGCTTTGGGGTCTAAGACACTCCCCCCCCCCCCCCACCAAAAGGAGCACAGTTTGAATCCTGGTGGTGCTGCTGGAGTGGCATCAGATTAAACGTTGATTATATATACACAGGACGGTGCAAAAGTATTGGGCCACCCTTAGGTTTGTTGTCTTAGCAGTAATGTAATGGCCATATATTTTTCCCTGGTCACTTTTGTAAGATAAACGGTACATGCAGGACCTTTTTTGCTTTACTAAAGGAACCTAAATCTAAAGAACGATGAAATGCTGAAGCTTCGGGACGGTCTCCTAAAAAAGTAGATCTCGTCACGTGACGGGATGCAGATCTTCAAAATGGAGCGTTTGGGCCGGTTCCTCTAACGTTTGCCCTCTCTCTGTCCTGCAGGTTCATCGTTTTGACCACCTCAGCTGGCATCATGGACCACGAAGAGGCCAGACGAAAACACACAGGAGGCAAAATCCTAGGGTTCTTTTTCTAAACGTGTAAAGGCAGCGACAATAAAAGTCATTTCCAGTGGAACCGGGTCGCTCGCTTGGCTTTCTTTTGGAGGGGAATCGAAATTATCCCGGGGGTTCGGATAAATTAGAGCTGCTACCTTTGGGGTGATATAAACTATTCTAAACTGATCTGTAGCTTTAGTTTTGTTTGTAAATCTAATCCAGACGCCACATCCTGATCTTCAGATGCAACTCGAGTTTTAAGCCGTGATCCTGATCTTCTTGGCTTTTATCACGATTTATCTGCTGTATGATCTTTTAAAGGTCGTTCCTCCTCCTAAAATCGACAGCGAATATGTTGCAATAGTAACTTAACTTCTTTCATGAACCCAAATTGAGAAAAATGAACCAGGCTTATCTTAAATTCCAGTTCATGTAGGATTGTTTTAATGGTTTGGCACCAGCACGTGATCTGCTTGTAAATAAAAATAAAATATATATGAGAAATTAATAAATGATGGTTTTTCAGTGACAGTGGTCTAGATCCTCCACCCCAGCAGGTCTTGGTTCCTCCCATGGTTTTCACTTTATCTTCAGGGATTTTCCTTGCCACTGTCGCCCTAGGCTTGCTCAATTTGGGATTGGCCTCTTATTTATATTATAAAGCTACTTGAAGACAAAAAAGGCAACTGTATAAATAAACTTGACTTTAGATGAAACGCAATCATTTAAGGTTGCCAAATTGAACAGATTTGAGCTTTTCTTCTCCCCCAATCTTACACTTGTTTTCAGTTATGGCCAGACTTTTAATTTATCGAGGACTATGTGCAATCAATACAAGGAAGGAGGAAAAAAATCTTTTTTTTTTTTAAATTAAATTTATTTAACCTACAATTAAATTAAAGTGAATCTGGGGTGAATTCAATGAACAGAATAAAACGGTTGGCTCTCCATCGGAGGGTAGAAAAAATAATAGAAAAATTAGAAATTCAAATGACCTTTTTTTTTATTTTTGTATTCTTCAAATATGATCGTCAGCGGATCCGTGAAACAAGCAATTTTATTAAAAAAAAAAAAAAAAAGTCTGCCCTTTGGATTTTTTTCTTTTCTCTCTTGTGGTACTAAAGCAACTTATGACCAGAATGCATTGACAAGTCCGTCCAAAACTTTGACTATTTGCAGCACTATAAACTAAACAGTGCCGTTTCTTAATCGGATCGTGTGGGTTTTAGAGTTCGAGGCCCCGTAGTTGAGTTTTGGGGGCCACGTATTGATCGTGGGACGTGATCTTAATCTTTCCTCCACACCTCCCTGGGCGGTTCTGAGAGACGTTCTGTTTGTACGCTTTGATTTCCGTCCCTCTAGTAAATATTTGCCGTCCAGCCTGGGTTTTACAGCCGTGCCCGTCAGACATTAGCTCATTAACTGGCACAGAGTTAGTTGGACAGTCCATCTGCTTGGGTGATGTCATTCCATGGTCCATCTGAGATCCTTCAGAGGATCTGCTGCCCAGACGAGCCGGCTGTTGGCATTTCACACATACAAGGTGGTGCCGGGACTGGAAGAAATGGCATAGCTGGGCACCAATCTCATCCAGCTACAGTCGGTACTGGGTTCGATCAAAGTGGGGAGGCAGAGCTGTGTAGGTCCAGCAGGGGGCGCTGTAGGGTCACTTTTAGTTCTATAATCTCACTACCCTTTTGAGTCTCACCTTACCCGAACTCCTCTCTTTATCACAAAGTTCCCACAAGGGCACTTTTGGGTGACAACATACTAAAGAGTCAATGTGGGGGCACCCTGGTCCAGTTTAACATGCTCCTGTTCACCCCTATCACTGGTATACTGCTCACACACATCAGGGGACATTTCATTTTGCTAAACACACACTTAAACATTTATTTATATGCAGTAAAAATACAAACAGTTCACAAAATGAACAGGAGCCACTCTGCATTTCTTCCTCTATGACATCAGACATGCTTAATGTCCGAGCTGCAGAGCCAGAACATCTGTGGAGACGAAAAAAAAGCTGCACAAAACCCTAAAATTAATAAATAAAATATGCCATGAAGAATGTGATGCCCTGCAGCTCCTAATAGGGTCGCAGAAAGCTTGCGGATCTACCAAGGCTGCTAAGAAGAAGCTTCTACTGATATTTGATTTGCTGTTTGTGTGTGTAGATGTTAAATCACGAACAGTTTTTAAGTTTAATCATCAGTTTTAAGTGACATCATAAAGTGAAGGGGTGCTAACAAACAGGGCAAATCCACTGTGTATAATTAGTCATCTAATTGAGTGTTAACACATCTTTGGGGTATTGGAAGTCCATAGATCGTTTTAAAACATTTTAAATCGCTTCAAGAAGCATTAAATATCAATACTGAGCGAATATTAAGCACGTTCCCGCTCGGATTAGCTCGCATGCTAAAGCTAACGATATCGTAATTACTAACGTTAGCGTGCTAGCTTAGCGCTAAAACGTTTCTAAAATGATATTTTAGAACGGAAGTCACAACGTTATAGCACCAGTAAGCAGAATAACGTGGTATAATAAATATAATAGTTACTAACAAAGAACCGCTCGCTAGCATAACCCGTTAGCCTGCCCAACCTACATTCATGTAACCCTGAATCAATGCTAAAAATGCTAATCGCTATTAAATATGCTTCTAACGAACAAAACAGGGTTTAAATGTGTTATGTGGATGTGTATGCTGTAGCAAAATGTCTAAGAAATATACAAAACATTTTATTTTTTAACGCATCTCATTGAGTGTAGATGAATTTTAGATCTGTGTTCATTCACTCGGAGGTCGATGCTGGGCTAGCATGCTAGCTTAAGCAGAGGTAAGTATTGTTTGTTGGATTGTTTATTGGTTTAATTGGATTATTTAGGGTCGACCAGCCTCAGTGGCCATTTAATATGCAGTATATACACAAGGTTATCTCTAGACTAGTCGTATATTATTTGTAGGATAAACAGGGGTGTAGGGTTCATAGGATTTGGAGTGTGTTACCCTGCGCTGTGTTCTCTCCCCAAAAATCTTTAACTGCACGCATGCAGATGATTTTACGAGCCGCTTCCTTGTGTTATTACACGACAGCGGTTGTGTTTAATGCACGCCGTAGTTTGGCTGTATTTCCTATCACATATGAGTGATGTCAGATGAAGGTTCGGGGCACACACAGACAGTAATCAGGTCTGGCCCATTGGTCCTGCTGGCTAAGTGCTTATTTTGATGGGTTTGGAGTTTGGGTCCATTAGTCTTGGTTCTGTGTGACTGGATCTTCGCAGAAGAACCGATGGGCCATAAGCGCGTTAGAGCTGAGCCCTGAACTGAGGGTGGAAGTTTCATATTTGGTGCTTTATATTTAGGACCATTGGTTTTTGTGACTTCCTCAGATCATCACCATCCAGTTCGTCAGCAACCCAAGAGCTCACAGATCTCAGCATTGCCGTCTCAGTTGGGATTTTGGGTCGTGCAGTTCTTTGGATTGGTTACGGCAGAACGTGTAGGTCTGTAGGTCTGTACAGGTGTGTATAAACATCCTGGCAGTCTGTAGCACCGATTTCCGTGCTTGAAATGATTTATAAATAACAGGAGTGTGTGCTCCACCTTTGAAAGCGTTTAGGGTTTCCTGTTTTCCAGAGAGTCTCGTTACTGACGCACACGTCTGAGCCGCTGTGTACAAAATAACTCCGATCCAGGAACGTGCTCAGGAAACAAACACCTAATTAAAGTGAGGCAAAAGCTTTGGCTTTTTATGATTGAGCTAAAAAAAAAAAATGGAACTGTTTTTATAACGCTGCGTTTCTGTTGAGAAAATAACGGCAGATTAAGTCACAAAGGTTATCATTTCTGCTTAAACCAATTCGCAGACTTGGTTGAGTGAGGGAACCAACCCTGGACGGACACACACACACACACTTTTTTAGAGATGTGGGAGAAAACCTATAAAGTGCAATTATGGTTCAAATCAAGCCATAATTAATTTGTCTCCTTCTTTATACAGTTAGGGAGTTTTTCCTGGTCGCTTTGACCTACTTTGAAGCTGGATAAAGGGTTTGATTCGTTTGTTCCAGCTCTGTGATGATTCATAGCTGATTATTTCACAAATTAAATTAGAATAGATGTGATTTATCCCTTAGGTCTCTGACCTTGACCCAGGTGCCAGGCTCGGTGCCATACTGAGAGCGTTAGCGTGGCACGAATGAGCAGCCGATGAGTTCGCTAGTACTTTGCGAGTCCATCAGAGAAACGATGATCATCAGTGTTTATGAATGGCTCTTCAGAGCGGAGCTGGGTGACATTTAACCAACTGTCCACACACACAGTGACGGTGTGAGCGAGTCCGTCTGTGGCCTGGGTGATATTTTCATTCAGTGTCACCCGCGAGTGCTTCAGAGAGTCGGTCAGACGTGCGAATGAACAGAGGCGTGCGAGTAAACAGTCGCACGGTGGTGCCAGTGTTTCCTCAGAGACTCTCTCACAAGGTCAGGCCAGGATAAGACTAAAATCGGGCCGTACTATCTAATTCTTAGTATTCATTTCTCCTCATGTACACTCTTGCTTCCCTCTAACCTTGGTTTTCTGGTTTAAGGGATCAATATTGGATCCATAGTCCTGCTGGGCTGCTATTGGATTTTCCAATCGGATCTGGGGCACAACCGAGAGTCATCACACACCCTATACAAAGTAACATCTTACCCTTTTATACTTGGTCAAATATTCCGAATCTGTGAGATTGGACTAATCTTAGCAGCACATTTGTGGAATCGGATCGCGGCTACGAACAAAAACATCTCCAAAAGACCAGACCACTGTCAGACAGATCGTACACAAATTGTCAACTTCGACCGGCAAAGATCAGTCCAAGAGCAAGGCACGAAGGAAGCGAAGATAACTTTTATACAACTAAAGGTCGTTCACATTGGACAGTGATCATTTTAAAGAGAACACCATCAGGAGGACACCGAACAACTCTGGTGTGTAGGAAGAAAGCCACCACTCTTGCAGTTTGCCGAAGATCATGTGCACTAGAACTAAAACTAGACCGAAATAGAACTTTTTGTCGTTGGTGGTACCATGGTTTGGGCCTGTTTTGCTGCATCTGGGGCAGGATTGATGGAGCAATGAATTCTGAATAGTATCAGCAAACTCTAAAGGTAAAGATCTGTCCATGAGCGACCCTAAGCTCACAAAGGGCGGATAAGGAAGGATAATGTTGATATTTAGGAACAAAGTCTGGACCCCAGTGACACGGGCTCAGATTCCTCCTGGCAAAGGTTCACATACTTTTACCACTTACGAATTACTCAACAAATAAGCTCGAAGCGTTGCAGTTTTTCCACAGTGCGCCAGGGGGCACTAGTGGATTTCCCCACACACTTTGATCCCTCACACTAATGCTGTTCCAGCTCTGATGGTGCCGCTGCATCTGAAAAGCTTAAAGCCCCAATTAAGATGGGTCCACATGATAGAGGAATTAGCATCGAGACTCCGGGACGGGTCGAAGGCCTTTTTATTCAGTACTGCTGATCAAATGGTTTCTCTATCAGACGATCTGCCGCCCGTTTGGAACCGTAAATAATTTCAAGACAGTCAAATGGTCGCTTTATGGAGGGCCAGAGGGTCAGGCGGGCTGTTACAGAACTTGGTTTTGGGCTATTTCCACGTTTAACCTGCCTCAGGACACGGCTTCGCCCATGACCCGCCGAACCCAGTCGTGTCCCCAGAGCCCCAGCTGTACCGTATGAAAATGTTTTCATGCCTGCAGCGCTGATTGTGTGTGAAGTTACACGACATCTGCACCGTGGGACCTAAAAAGGTTAGTGATAACAGCCAACCAAAAAGAAAAAAAAGACAAAAATGGCAAAATAGGAGTGTGATACTGGATCTGGATCATTTTGATCTATTTAATCAAATGAATGTTTTTTAATTTAACAATTAAAGCCCCCTGCCTTATACTGTGTGGATTTTACTGGGGTCTGGAACAGATTATATCATATATTTTTTGTGAACTAAAATAAGCATGGAAACGAATCTGGTGTTTGTATTACTTGTTACTCTTTAAAACCCCTATTAACCTGTACGTTTCCGGAGTTTTTCTGGACTTCCTGAGGCAGCTGCCTGAATTTGGCCAGCAGGTGTCACTCTTGAGCAAACGAACCCTTTTTCAAAGCTCACTCAGTTTGTCTGATTGAGCTTTGAAAAAGTACGCAACTTGCTGTGGTTCAAAATCGGAGGTTCTAGTCTTGGCCCGGGTACTCCTGTGTGGATTTTGCATGTTCTCCCTCGTTCCCTTCTCTCCGAAGACGCGCCCTCTGTTCTTCACGTTCCTGAGCGAACGGCGAATATCTTTCAAACGATTCCATTTCTGCGCTCCGCTCTCGGGTCATTAACGAGCTTTCCGCCTGAGACACACACCGGCCGAGTTTCCTCGGGATCGGCCTCGTCTCGGCCTCGGCAGCGTATTGACTTGATTAGTTGCTAATTAAGCAGCTGACCGGCCGCAGAGGGAGACGACTTCATTAGCGAGGTCTCAGCCGTTTTCTCTCGCTCGTTCACACGTCTCCTTGGCAGCGGCGACCAGCGTGAAGCGCGTGGGTGACGCACGGCCACGGTTCAGGCCCCGCGCCTTCATTATGCGGTGCGTCCAACATCTCCGGACGTGTCCTAGCTTTTTGTTCAGCCGAATGTTTCACAGATGGTAAGAACGCCCGGGACGCTGGAGCACGCCGTAGCTTTAGCGCGCATTCCAAAATATTTCACCCCTCCACTCGGCTGGTGTTTAGGAACGATTCTTACAGCCTCTGAGCGGTCCAGGTTCGATTTTCTGTAGAATTTAATGAGCTTCATGTTCGAGATGGACAAATAAAGCACCGAGTAAAAATACGATTTGCTTTCTTTAAGCCGTCTGTGTGTTCCCAAGTTTCTGCCTTAACAGGTGCGTTGGCATCACCAGGTCGTGTCGTGTTAAACCCCATCGACACGCCGTTCTAACAGAGCGGTCTAAATCACCACCGGTCGGTCCGAAAGCCTCTCAGGTTTGGGACGAACCAGAATCCCATGAACCGACTCCCAGCTTGTTGAAGCGGTGCGAGTTTGTGCAGCTGCTCGGTTTGTTATCAGGTCTGCAGCAGGAGGTCGGCGTTTCTTCTCGGCGTGTGCCGCTGATCTCCACATCTCCCGGGATCAGCTATCAGACCTGCCAGATTCCTGAGCGCTTGTCACCGAGCCACGCGCCGAGGCCGAGGACGGGGACGGGGACGGGGACGGGGACGGGGACGAGGACTAGGACGTCGATGCAAAACACCTTTCAGACCCGAGAAAGGAGCTTAAACGTGAGCGTCAGTCCAAATCTCTGCCGAATTCTGCTGATTGTTGCGGTCGTGCATGCCAGGTTGTTGGACGGGGGGCGGGTGAGGCGGAGGGGGGGGGGTATAATCCCTCTTCTCCATACACGTGCTTCGGCTTCTGTTCATATTTGCTTACCGCGTAACCCGGTAAAGAAATGCAAACACAGAGCGCCGACGACGAGGAAGGATTTAAGCTAGGAGGGTTTCCATAAGTATTCAGACGCTTTGGCAGCAGGAACGAGGGAGTCTCTGCGGATAGGAAAAGCTCGTCTGGATTTGGGCACTTTAACACGTTCTTCCTGCGCATAATCCCAGACTGGGACAGACACTACACCTTCAGGTCTCAGCTCAAGCCTGGACTTAAACCTCTGTTTTTGGCTGCATTCGTTTTTCAATCCTTAAACCAATCAGAATTGCAGATCAAAAAAAAAAAAAAAAAAGAAGCAGGATCCAGACTGTTATGAGGAACAAACCCAAAAGCAAGGCTATATCATGGTACGGTGTCGGGTCCGGACCCTTGGTAAAGGTCATTTAGGCTTCTGTGATGCAGCATTAATGCAGAAAAGTACAAGCAACAAAAGCACTTTAATTAATAAAGAGTGGATTAATGCGGCAGAACTAAATTAAGACGCAATCTACGACACTTTCTGTTGCCGTGTCCACTTTCTGCTTCTAAGCAGGTCAGATTGTGCAGAGCGCAACCCAGCGGGCCGTGCCATGTGCCCGGGGGTGCCCAAAGTTCTGCAAAAGGCTGCAGCTGTTTCGGTGGCGCTGGAGGGTTTGCTGTGACGTTCTTTTTCTTTCTTTTTTAAGCAGCCATTATGGCTCGATTATAACAGGAGTGTGTGTCATCGTGGGGAGAGCCAAACACTGGCTGCTGAGGTCTGTGGTGTGTGTGTGTGTGTGTGTGTGTGTGTGTGTGTATTGATCACAGCTGTAATCGCCTTCCATCTATCACGAGCCGAAGCAAACCACAGAAACGCAGTCGTGCTCGCGTCTATTTCTCCTCTTCCTTAGCTCGTACTCTCGCGCCTTTGCGCTCGCTTTTTCCCCCCACCGCCTGGCTCCCGAGTCCAAACCTGGGGCGTGCATCAAACAAGAAAGGGCGCCTTGTTCGTAAGACGTGAGTCAGCATGGGTTTTCGAGCCTGAGAGCGGGTCTGCTGCGTCAGTGGGCTCTGGTTTCTGTGAGCAGACGAAGACGTCACGGCTGGAAAATTAGCCTCAATTTGAAGCACTTAAAACTTTCAGATGTCATAATTGCTCCGTTATTAAGTGTCGGGATCAAACTTTAAAAATCAGACAGTAGGTAGCCTGGTTTTCCCTTGAGGTTTGCACATTTTAACCGGTTCGGGAATGCATCCACCCGCTAAATGATGGAGCAGATTGAGAGGAAACAGCGGGTGAACAGCGTCTAACTTTAACACTTTAGCGAGTTTCTCACGTCCAGGAAAAGGTCATAAAAAAGTACAAAACGTCCGTCCGATTTTGTGAAAGTCATAATCTCTCTAAGGACAAACCGATCTGTGACTTTCGTTCCTAATAAGGAACAGAAAATGCGTCTAAATTACTTGATTTTTACAGATCACACTTTTACATATGAGCCTGGAAACGAATGTTTGATTTTATAGTTGCTCGATGACAGGGGAGTATCCACCGGTGCCAAAACAGCGACCCCTGTTGGGCCCCTGTGTAAAAAAATAACCACAAAATGTGCAAATTGAATGAATAAGATGTCGAGTGATGCAACATTGTCGCTTCAGAAAAGCAGCTTTATCATTTTCTATAAAAGGCCCAAAACTTTAACAAGGCAAACCTAGGGCAACAGTGGCAAGGAAAAACTCCCTAAACGGTAAACCATGTGAGGAGCAAAACTAACAATAGATTTATCCTATACAATGTACAGTTATACGGTACAAATACGGGTTGGTGCGGGTTGCAAGTTTTAGGGACTTTTTTTTTAATTGGTTGTGTTTGTAAATGTGGTTGCTTACTTATTTTGTGATCTGGCAACCCTGTGGGATGTACTTTGTTGTTTATGATGCATGTTTTGCTCAATTATTAAAGGTGACGATCTCACTTCATGTGGAACGTTCTCAGTTCCTAGGGGTGGGGTGTTTGATGCTCCCTGATGCTCCCTGATGCTCCCTGATGCTCCCTTCTGAAGTCCAAAACCAGCTCCGTAGTCTTGTTGACAGTTTTTCAACACAGAGTTGCAGCGTTGTTGCATCAGTTTTATGCCCTCATAGAGAAACATTTCAAACTTGTCTCCGAGACAGGCGACATATTTACACCTGTTTTCCACAAGACAAAATACCACAAGGATTAAAAGGCGCCCTGTCTAAACAACCCATTTCAGGACGGTTTCGAGCTCCTGTTGCTTCAAATGTTAACAGACTGAAACGTAAATGAATTTCGAATGTACACAAATGAACTAAAAGCATCCAGTTTATAATATAAAGATTGGATTCGACATTTCGGATGGCACAGACCCTGGAGAAATGCTAACAAAAGATCCCTTTATACGTTGAATTGTGGAGTTGTTTAATTAACATAGATTTTTCAGCCTCGTTCTCTAGGCATGAGGTCTAAACGTCGCGAAAAACCGTAAGCCGTGCGAGCACTGAGCATGTGCGAGCCGCTCAGGTTTGATGGAGTGGATCCAGATGCCGTGTCTCTCGCTGAGTAATGGCGACGGGCAAAGCGGGGTGACGGAGAGAAATTACAACATTTGCTAGGACTCGTTTTATAGGACCGTGGCCCGTCGCTGCCAACACAAGGGTTAATTGGCGAGCGCAGAGATAAAGCCTAATAAATCCCGAGGTGTAATGCAAGGATCGGGGAACGAATGCGACCTCTCATTTATCTCCGGCCGCCATACTGCCGCCTCACATAGAAGCTCCGCAGCATCGCTGGATCCTGGTCCAACCACGACAAAGACCGGTCTGATGCCACACCATGCTAGTGCCAAAAGCACCTACAATGGGCATGTGAGTGTCAAAACTGGACGTTGGATCGACAGAAGGATGACTCGTCGTATAACATGAGGACAAACTTTTAGAAACGAAGACAGAGCACCAGAGAAGTTAGCTTTGGATCTATCATCATTCTGTCAGTCGTACTCACCTTTATATTCACCCTGTGTGCAAGACCCTCTCCCAGACGCATCACATTTTCCACTTAAACGAGCAGCTCGTGCATCACGTCTTGTAAAGTGGTCCTCTCTCCGTTTAACAGGGATTTACACCAGACTCCTGGACATGGAAAATGCATTCTGGGAATCATTTTGGGATCGTTTCAGCACTGCTTCATGATTCCTGAGGGAGCTGCTGTAACAGAGTGCAGTGTGGGGAAATTGACTTGGGCCTGAAAAGCCTGGCGCAGCCCAAACCACGGGGGTAAAACAGCCAGACTGAGCGTTATTAGGGTTGTCCCGCGCCTCGCCAAGATGATGCAACCTATAAACCTCGAGTTGTTATTATTAAACTGACTAAAATCTGTCCTGTACCGCTGGTGCTGAACCGACTACTTTTACCTTCTTTTACATGAGTCAGATAGCTTTATTATTAATATAATAAATATTAGCATAGCTAAAGTGAATTATTCTTGTGCTTTTTATTTGCTCTGTATGGAGATGAAAATTAAAGCATCTCAAGTTAGCTACAAAGCTTGCCTGATAACTCAGTAGCAAACAACACGGAGAAACAAACTATATCATAAACAAAACGCACAAGTAGCGTTCAACTGAGTTAGGTTTCAAACAAATTCTATTTTTAGCTAACATTAGCTACCTAGTAACAAAAAGCGTTAATGCTATCCCCATGTAGCCTACATTGTTCTTCTATTTGCTCATTCATGGCCTCATTTTTAGAGCAACAAAACACTGCATAATATTTATTTAGTTAACGAAACAATACATGACATTGACATGTATTATTTTGTATTCCTAAATTAGTTATTATTTATACAGTATTGGAAAAACAAACAAAAAACGCCAACGTTGCTAAAGCTAACTAACGATAGCCACCGCTAGCTATCTAGCCACATGGAGAGCTTTCCCCGTGTAGCATACATTTTCCTATATTTGTTAGTTTTTGGTTTCATTTGGAAAACACAGCATGTTTGATCATATTTATTTTTCGTTCTTGGTCAGCTAGCTGTTGCAACGCAAATGCTAACGCTAAATAACTAACGAATTAGCGTTAGCGAACGCTAGTTAGCTGGTCATATTGAGAGATGAGCTATGCAGCTATCTCAGTGTCGGCCAAATTTTCATTCTAATTTATAATCTAATTCATTTTCATTTTAGATGCTAACAAACACTATAATGTTTGCTAACGATGACTAACGCTAGTTAGCGTTAGCTAACGCTAGATATCTATCCCTTAAGATATAAGCTTTAAAGTTATCCCTGTTGTTTTGCTATATAATGGTCTCTTTTTTATCTTGTTTCTTCAACTGTTACTTGATTTTATTCAGCAGAAATGTAATCTAAGTGCCAAAAGGATTAAAAAAATCAGCTAGATACATTGGAATGAATTTTGTTTGAGTCAGCAAAAGTACCATGTATGATATAACATGGCTTTTATAGATTGAAAAACATTTCAAAATGCCTCATGTGCTTGGTTGAAATCCTCAGGCTAAAAGCTTTTTAAATTTTTATTTAGGATCATGTTCGAGTTCCATGAAGCAGCCATTAGCCTGGTGGAATTTCTCTCTAATTATGAGGTGATTTGATCTTGGAGATATGAGAGCTTCTTTACACCTTTTATTTCTTATTTCTGATCTTAACTCTGCCCTCAGGGAACAGAACCTTTCATCTTTTTATGCCCACTCCTGATTTTCACTAACTTCACCCTTTTATGTTCGTTCTTGCTTTATTTCTTTAACCAGATTGGAGTAGGAGATTCTGTTCCAAGAAATGTTTTTTTTTTTTCTACGGAAGCTCAACCTGCCACCATTTATTCTTGTCTAATCAGATTTGCTAGAGCTGGAGTGAGGAGAGAGTTAATGAGCTCGTTAGTTCACCTGTGCTGATTGGTTACTGCAAATGAAATCGTATAGTGGGGCTGAATGGAACATAAAACAATGGCTATCTTATAACTAACCAGTGAATAAAATGAAAAAGCAGCAGGTTAGTGGATTAAAATATGATAACAGTATGGGATTCTTGCGCTTAAGGAAATCTGCTGAAGACTGTAAGCTCTATAAAACATGCTCTCTGTCGTGTTTTGTATCTGATACATGACAGTGTAGATTAAATTCAGAGCTGCAGTGTTTAGTTCCCCCAGGGCGAGGCATATTCTCACAGCCGGAGGTGCTTTAGCCTCGTCCTCCACCTCCTCTGCCCCCCCCGACAGGGTGTGAATGGAGAGATAAAACAATGAGAGCGGAGAGACGGACAGGCCGGGGTCGAGCTAACTCCCAGCACAACGCTACAACAACACTGCCTTCGTGACCGACAATACGAATAAGGTTGAGCAGTCATGCACATGCTCCAAATCCCCCTGCGGAGCGCTGCCGTTCTGGAGCTAACACACGGCTCGCGGACAATACAGAGAGAGACGAGGTGGAGGACAGGGGTGTATTAAGAGGTGGATTTCGGCAAATGATCAGTACTAAACTCTACCAACTGGCACCGGTTTACACAAATCATATTCATTTACACAGGTTTAAACGGGCATGCACCAATTTACACCAACCTGCACCAACCTAAACAATTTTCCACCAAATTAAACCATTTTATACAAACCTAAACCATTTTACACCAACCTAAACCATTTTCCACCAACCTAAACCATTTTATACAAACCTAAACCATTGTATACAAACCTTAAACCATTTTACACCAACCTGCACCAATGTAAACCATTTTAAACCAACCTAAACCATTTTAAACCAACCTAAACCATTTTATACCAACCTAAACCATTTTAAACCAACCTGTACCAATTTACACCAAACTGCACCAACCTAAACCATTTTATACAAACCTGCACCAACCTAAACAATTTTCCACCAACTTAAACCATTTTATACCAACCTAAACCATTTTACACCAACCTGCACCAACCTAAACCATTTTATACCAACCTAAACCATTTTATACCAACCTAAACCATTTTACACCAACCTGCACCAACCTAAACCATTTTATACCAACCAATCGATGCGTCGATTCAAACGTTGACTCGCTGAGTAACAGAGCCGTGAATCTCAGCGGCGAATCAAACAATCCATCGTTTCAAACACTTGCTGTGCAAGAGACGTGTGAATCTCTTACAAAACGACTCGCTCATAATTCCTACACTGATTCCGGTAATGAGAGGGAAGCCTAAACGATTCACTGATTCAAATACCGACTCGCCCAACAAGACTACGTGTAAGATTCATTCTCTGATTTGACTTTATAGTTTCCAAATCGTTTGGGTGTCAGTGAAACGTGTTGTGTGTGTGAAATCCTTTGTAAGAACTACTGAAACGCTGATTCCCCACCTCACATCCAACCTGTGGGTTTTACCGACCCGGGAGTGGAGCAACCAGGGGACGTCTGATCTTCAAAGAATTCTCGAAAAGGCTGATTATGGATCTATTAAATTTACATGTTCGGGGCTGGCGTGACTGACGAGCAGCTTCTGGCTCAGAGGTCGGGTAAATATAGCTGGCACCGTGTGCGGGGTGGAGCGACACCCTCCCAAGAGGGACGACGCCCGCTCGTGTTTTGGATTTCTCTCACTATCGGAGGCACAGGGAGGCGAGGAGCGAAGGAACAGAATTGGGTTTATGGGTCAAATGAATCTTAAAAACGATTCGCCCCTTTCTGAGCTTCCAGCCGATTCTCCACAGACCGGGTCCCAAACCCACAGGGGCGGGGCGGGCCTAAATTAGTGTGGGCCCGACCTTAATATGTGTGCCGAGCAAAACGTGAGCGTGATTACAGGGCGATTTTGCGGGGGCAAGGTTCTAAATTGCGTCGCTCCGTTAAGCGGCTCCGTCTGAGGCCGTTTGGCCTGCAGAGTAACGTCTGCAGCAGCTGTGCTTTTTAGCTGCAGGTGATGCAGGTGTGCGAGCCGCTAAACGTCTAATTACACTCGTCCCCCTCCCGTCGGTCTATCGGCGAGAGTCGACTGCCTGTTTGATCCGTGTTTAAAGAGATGAAAAGAGAGAGCGAGGCACCGGAGACCCCCCACATCGCTCGCCCTCGTCCCAGTCTGCGCCTTGTTTAGAAGTTCGCGCCAATCCAGCGCCAACCTGCAGACGATCGTTTCTGTTGTGGCTTTTCCATCACCTACAGCCTTGTGGGAAAAAAAACCGTCTGGGGACGTCTGGTCAAATTACACGTCTGGTTGAAGCCGTACATGAAAAGAAATCGGGTTTGTCGTGCCACCATGGACTTTTGCTCGACTGCCACCCGGGATCGGCCCGTGCCACGCTCGGTGCCCTCCTGTAACTCTGCCCAAAACAAACCCCAAACAACAAAGCGTTACGGGGGCACACTACTCACTCATGACTCACAGGCAGGGTGTCAAATGGAGACGGAGGGGTAGACAGTCAGAGGATCATCCCCTAATGACGGGACTCTGGGAGACCCTGACCAGAAAAAACAGGGGCAGCACGTTGGCACAGTCAGGTGCCCAGCCTGGATGATGCCCGCCTTTTCTCCCACGTTCTTCTGGATAAGTCCGTATCTCAGTGCTAAATAGTTATTATTATGGTATGTCTGAGAGGAATGGAGCCAAAGAGAGGCTTGGGCATAAGTTTTGGCACCCCGGTTGTAAATCTTGTTTTATTATAACCCGCAAAATGTTTATAAAGGTCTGAGGGTGGATCGAATAAAAAACAAAACGAGACACACAAGTCGGGCAGGCCGGTCGTTTTCTTTCTTTTTTAATTCCTAAAAGTTCAGTCTTTTGAAAAGAAAGAAAATAAAGCGACAGTAATACAGAGTTCATTTTACAGCAGCAGAGAATGAACTGTAGACTTTTTTATTTATTTTTTTGGCTTGACTTTGACACACAGACGAGAGATTTCGAGGTTTGGGGTCGGAAAAGGAAGCTAAGGCACGCGGGCCGCGTCCTGCCCATCAGGGGGCCGGGGAGTCGGGGTAATGGCGCGACGGTCACGGCCTTGCGAGGCGAAGTCCTCCTACCGTCCTAGCCGTGTATAAATCGCTCCCAGGGCTTTAATTCTTCAACATGAAGTAGCTGTAATGTGGGGGCACCCCTGTGCTTGGTCCGGGCACGCTGATGGACTGTACTTCTGGAAAGGACGCCACCCATTGCCAACCCGTACGCCGAACAGTAAGCCCGTAAATCAATGTGCTGGGGCCCAGGTGACCAAGGGTGCCCCCATGTTACAAAATCTACACCGTGAAAATAAAACAGGACGAGCATAACATCCGACTCGAAACGTGTCAGTTTGCTTCCTCGCAAAAAAAGAAAAAATAAGAAGTTGGGTCGCCGTTTTTGGAAACACTTAACCGTCCGGTGGAAAAGGAGCCTTGGTTTCATACCATCAATTTAGGCCGTTCCCTTAAAGAAGCCCCAATTATATCTAAATACAGAGAGATATTTACTAAAAAAAAACATAACGCTGCCTAAAAATGGAGACGCCGGTCCAGTGCAAACGTAAGAGACTGGCAATCTTCTCTGCTAAAAATACGCCCGAGCGTAGGCACCGCTCTGTGATTATGATCGCTTTCTCGGAAAACGTGACGTCTACGCTCGGGGTTTCGGCGCTGACGCCAAACCGTGCCTGTCTCCGTTCGTTTCGGAGGGTTAGAAGATCAGAATACCTTCAGGAGTTCCTTCTGGTGTCCTAAAGAGATTTCAGATTTCAGATCCAGGATCGAAAACAAGGCATAAGCAGCACAAAATCCCGCTTTTGATTTTTTTTTATACGTCGTGGGCGAACAGACGGAAGGGGAAAAAAAAAAGGGGTGAAGCGCGAACTCGGCGCTAAGGCTAGTCCCCGCGCAGGCAGTGCCGGATTCGGTATCGCTCGTTTCGGGGATGTTGGCCTTTGTAAATAAAGGCAGCTTGTTTACAAAAGGTATCGATCGAAGCTGCAAAAAACAGCATATAGACATTAGTCATTGACTAAAAAAATAGCTATTCAATGATATAAACACATTAATAAATAGCTGACTCGTACCTTCCCTCGCCCTGCACCCTGAACAAACCCTCTGCTTCAGGGAAAATCACACAAAACAACAATGGAACGTTTCGGTTTTCCTTCGCTCCCTCTGTGTGCCGCGTTCCGTCTGGGGTCGGGCAGCCGGCGGGCAGGGGCGAGCTGCAGGACGCCAGGGACAGAGACGGACACACGGACTTCTGAAACGTCAACTGGGACGTCCCTCGTACGGAGCAGCTCACGAAAGCTGCCCTGGTCGTCCCAAAGGGTCGTAAATACTTCACGTGGCTCGGATCTCACGGGGAAACCGCGAGCGTGACCGGCAGGTCGACCCGACGGTACCGGTCTGAATGTAAGCTGCTGGGAACAGGGATGTGATTTTAACCACCAGGAGGGCAGAGTCTGTATGTTCACGGCGTCTACTATCATTATTTCGATTAGGTGTTACTTTTATAGCCCATTTGGGAGGGGTGCGATTCGGGAGCCTCAGGAGAGGCAGGAACATGTCCAGGCAACACATAAAAGCATGGGCTGAACTTCAGGTGCCAATAACCCACCTGGAAGAAAACGTCTAGACTTACAAGCGGTGCCAGGTACCCGAAAAGCAACGCCATCCCCGACAGGGGTTAAACCAAACCTCAAACCCAAAAATCCCAAACTTAACCCAACCCTAAAACCTCAAACCCAATATAAACCTAAGCCCAAACCCCCTATAATCCCAAACCTAACCCCAACCCTAAACCCTAATCCTAAACCTTCTGACCCTAAACCCGCCCCAAAATCCACCAATCCTAAAATCTCATCACTAAACCAAGACCTAAAATCCTTAATCCAAACCCTAAAACCTCTTGACCTGAAACCGAACCCCAAAAATAACCCTAATCCCCCCCCCAATCCTCTTAACCCTAAACCTAACCCCTAATCTTGACCCTAACCTTAACCTTCACTGGTTTAGTCGTTGCTCTTATTGTCCGTTAAAGCTCCGCCCTGCCAGAGGCTCCCGAGTCCCAGCACAGTGACGCCCCACAGCTCCAAAAACACTGCATTTGCCACCTGTCTGGACTTTTGCATGTTCTCTCAGTTCTTTGGCTTCTTCTTACTTTCCGAAGACGTCCCTTAGGTCAGCCGGCACCTCTGAAGAGTCTCGGGGTGTAAGTGTGCCCGGCGATGGACTGGCATCCTGACTAGGGTTGGTCCCGACCTTGTGCCCTGTGCTGCCATCTAAGCCCTGCCCACCCACAAACCTGAACTGCATTTAATGGGTGTTGGGCTTAGATATGAAATATTTATATTTTTTAAGTTAACTCATTCATTCATTTTCTCTACCCATTCAGTCCAGTTCAGGGTCGTAAGGTGTCTGTATGGCAGCACAGGGTCCAAGGGACGGACCAGTCCCTACTTGACCAGTACCTTCTTTATCCTGGTTAGGGCTAGGATGGATCGCACCCTGAGAACATACCAAACTCTGAGACCAGGGTCAAACTGTTACCCATGTAAATGTTTAGAAATAGAGCAGCTTATATTCAGGCCAGTACTGTAAGGTGTGTGTGTGTGTGTGTGTGTGTGTGTGTGTCTCCATCCTGTATCCTGTGCTTGCACAGCACTGTGCTAAAGGCATCTCATTTCCCAAAAACGCTCCATGGTTCGATCCCAAGTTCTTAAATCTCAGACCTAAATAAATAGAGGAGTCACGTCGTCTGAGACGAAGGTCCAGTCTGCCATCGTCTGATTAAAAAACCTCTCGGGCTCCTCTGAGCCGCCCAAAACAAAATAAATAAAAATTAAAAATAAAAAAATACATCGCCGGCTCGGCGCTCCGCCCCCGTCCTGCTACCTGATGGTTCCGTCCGCTTTGGGGGACGCCAGCTGAGATTTGGGGTCGGGACTGAGCGAGCTCCACGGCGTCTCCCGGCACGGCCTCAGAAAGGGGCACCCCGAGGGCGTGGCCGAACAAACGTCCGCCGCCGCCCACACCTCGGCCACCAGGCCGTCCACCCAGCGCTCCAGCCGCGCCCCCGTCAGGCCCGCGTTCCTCTCGGCCTCCTCCACCTGGCCCAGGTGCACCGGGATGTTCAGGATGGGGTTCAGTCCGTGGAAGCTCTGCTCCATGTAGCTGTTCTTCGCCGGGCCGTTGTGGACCTTCAGAGCGTCCTCTGGTCAGATCAAAAGAAATAAATCAATAAATTAATAAATAAAGTTTTCGTTCGATCAGGGATGGTGTATTAATGTTTAAGTGTACAGGGTTTGTTCCAGGCCCTGTTATTTATCACAAACTCTGTGTGTGTGTGTGTGCCCGTTTCTCTGACCTTGCCCGATGGGCAGGTGTTTATGGTGGGTCAGTGGGGTGATCAGGAAGCGGGTCTCTGCCA
The DNA here is from genome assembly GCA_034780495.1 of Parotocinclus cesarpintoi. Classification (NCBI taxonomy): domain Eukaryota; kingdom Metazoa; phylum Chordata; class Actinopteri; order Siluriformes; family Loricariidae; genus Parotocinclus; species Parotocinclus cesarpintoi. Next base: position 21,249 of record JAUZSV010034250.1, read on the forward strand.
CCGGACTCCAGTGGTGCAGTACCCGGACGGTCCACATGCCCGGGCGCAGCGGGGTGTTCAGGGGGGGCCTGTAGTGGGTGAAGTCGGCCCCGGAGTCGATCAGGACGTCGTAGGTGGCAGCGATCACGTTGGTAGGGTCGATCCACACCACCGTCACCGTCACGTTCGGCCCTTTGGCCCATTTCTGCATCCCCACAGGCTCGTCCAGCGGCCCCATCAGATTCCCAAAATTACGGAAGATCCTCTCCTTAGCGTCCCAGTCGATCCCGATCTGGAAAAGAACATTAAATAAATAAAACAAATCTTTATAGAAACATCGGCTTTCTCTCTTTTTTTTCTTTCTTCTCTTCTGTCTCTGCTTTTCCTTCTCGAGGTTTTGCCTTCTCTTTATTGCTTTTATTTTTTATTTCTTTTTATTTATTTATTTGTCCTGTTATTTCCATAAATAGTTTCACTTTTTTTATTTTTGCTTTTCTCATTGCCTGTTTGTTTCCTTTCTTGCTTCTTCTTTTAGAAAAAAAAATTATTTTTCTTTTCTCTCATGACTGTTTTCTTTCTTTCTTGTTTTTCTGCCCTTTTTTTTCTTTTTTCCGCATCGTTTCTCTCTTGCTTTGTTTTTCTTCTCTGTCTTTTTCTTTCTCCTTTTTATAGTTTTTTTATTATTATTTCGCTATAAAACTGTCAGATACTCTGCATTAATTAAAAAGAAGTTTTATTTCTTATTTTTTTTATTTCTATTATTACTTTCATTCTATCTATTCTATATTTTACTATTTATTCATCTTTTACTTTTCTTATTATTAATTGGATTAAATACTTATTTAAATGTTTTTTTTCCTTTACTGATTTATTTCTGCCTTTATTTCATTTTTCTTTTTTCTTCCAATTTTCTTCCAATTAAAAAAAAAATGATTTCTTTTATCCACTCTCTCTCCATTTCCTTTTCTCCATGATCCTTTGTTTTTATTGATCTATTCTTTTATTCTTACCTCGGTAAACTGCAGTCGGGTGAAGCTGTTGGCTGCTTTGGTGAACTTGAAGAACTTTTTGGGCATCACCCAGGTCTCCAGAGTCTCCAGTTTACTGGTTGCCAGGTTGGTGGCGTGATGTTTCACCAGGTAACCCTGGAACTCATCAGACAGGAAGTAGATGTGAACGGATACGGGGTTTCCCATAGCGTAGTACCTGGGGAAAATAATAAAAACAAAGAAAGAAAGAAAAGAAAAGAGCGATCAGTACGATTTTTACTGACAAATTAAAACAAAAAAGAGGTGTTTTATCAGGACAAAACGTCAACAAAATGCAATAAAATGTCCTTTTTTTTATCCCTTGACTTTCTGGATGTCTCGTTTTTCTTTAACTTTAATTTTTACAGCGTGCCGGATCTAAATCACTAACACGCTGGACCTTGCAGCAGATTATATCTTAATTCGTTTAATAAACGTTAGCACTCCTGGTTGATGTGACAGAGCTTTAGCTTGGACCCGGGGCCCAGACTTTGGTACACATGACCCTGTATTTGGGACGGGTCCGAGTCCGGGCCTCGTCTGCTCCATTCAGCTCGCGGTTTTGGGAGGGGTGCAGGAGGGGGAGGTGGAGGGGGAGGGGAGGGGCTCAGAGGGCATAACGGGCTGCTTGTTGCCAGTTCGGGGGGTGGGGGTGGGTGGTGGTGGCGTTTTCTGGTTTTGGCACGGCGCTGTGACCTCAGCGATGGGGGCGTGCGGGGGAGGGGTGGGTGAATGGAGGCTCTGTTAAATGTTTACTGTTCCGACTAAGAGGAGGAGGTTTTACTGATCCAAAAACAAACCAAACAAACCAGAACTTCTGAACTCCACAGTCCAACCGTCGTGCTTTACACCACTGGGACCACTTTAAATACTGAAACAATTACTACCAAACTAGCTCTTTTCCCTTCCCTTATTTCTCTTCACTAGTTATTATTACAGCCAGTATGATGCAGCCCCAGCAAAAATCACTTTTTATTTAACTTTTTAAAACATTTTTAGCTTCAGCTTTCCAATCATTTTCTTCGTGTTTTTTTTCTTTTCTTTTCCGGTATCATGCCTTTCTTTTTTTTCTTTCTTTAGTCACTATTTTAACCGTCATGCAGTTCTACAAAAATAACCGAAGAACATAATAAATGATTAATTATATTATATAAATTGATTTATTATATAACATGTTTATTACTTATTCTGATTCTATTTTACATGACTTAATGCCTTCTCTCTTTTTATTTTCTTGCTTTTTTAAACTTCTTTATTGTTGTTGTATGCATTTGTACGTATCATGCAGCTCTAGCTGAAGTATTTTTTAAATTATTTTATTTTTTATATATTTTTTCTTTCTTACAGCGCTTAAATAAAACAAAACAAAATAAAATAAAATAAAATGTATTAAATTAAAGTAAATAAGCTATCGGGTTTTTCCCTTCTTTTCCGTCTTTTTTCTTTCATCTTTTTACTTTTACTTTCTTTTAAATACTTTTTTCCATTATCATATTATTTCCTCTTTGTACTTCTTTCTCTCTTTTTGTTTTTAATTAGGAGGTGAAGTCGAGCGCTGACCTGCACCGCTGGTCGTTGGCGTCGCCCTGCAGGGAGCTTGAGGCCCGTGCCAGGCCGAGGCGGGTGAAGGCGTGGTAGTGGGTGAGCAGGGCATCGCTCAGGCTCTGGACACCATCGGCTTCGTCGTAAACGTTTTCCCAGTAGGCTCTGAGACCGGGCGTGGCCGGAGGGTACGCCCCAAACAAAAAGGCGTCCAGCTGATTCACGATCTCCTGATTCACGCTCGCTTCGAACTTCCTGGCAAAGAAGGTGGGACGAGCCGTCTGCTACGGGACAAAAAACAACAACTTTCATCGGATTTTTTTTCTTACTTATCTTCTTTCTTTCTTTGTACTTTCTGTAATATGTTTTCTTTCGAATAACTATTTGACCTGGAATCGTGCAGAATAACTTTTTCTCTCTTTAGAAAACAACCCAAAGCTAAAGTTCTATATGAACAAAAACCAATAAAAACGTTTTTTTGTTTTTTTTTTGCTTTCCTTTTTTCCGACTTTTACTATATGTTTTATATTTTTTTCTTTCTTTCAAAGCAATCATGGATAAAAGTTCACGAATAAAACTTTCTTCCTTTTTATTTTTCTCATTTTCACTTTTTTTATTTACCAGTCTTTTTTATAATTCATTTACCAAGCACCATTTTTTATGTTCTATTAAACGACCTTTTTTTTTTTTTTTTTTACCTTTCCCTTTCTTTTCTTTATGTCTTCTAATATCTTACTTATCTTTTTTTTCACCTTCTCTTTCCCTTCTTGTCTTTCTTTTCAGCACAAACATACTCGTTATTTTTTCTTTCCCTTTCTTTATTTATTCCTTATTTCTTTTTGTCTTTCACGTGTTTGTTTCTTTCGGTGTTTATAATTCCTGATACCCGAAACCTTTTTCAAATAATTTCTTTCACTTTAGTTACCTTTCTTTACTTCTTTTTTCACCTTTCCTTTAAATATTTTAAACTTTTTCCACTATCACGCCTTTTCCCTTATTTTTTTCCTTGCTTTCTTTAGCAGTCACTATTATATTTTTTATTTGTTTATTATTTATTAACCCAGACTTTACAAACGTTTAAATAACTGGAAACTTTAAAAAAAATAATAATGATGATAATATAATATATTTTTAGAGCAGTTCTGATGAATCGAATAGCAGATGATTTAGAGCGTCTCTTTTTAATATGAAATTTTTTTTATTTTTTTTATGGAGCTCTTAAATAATATCCAGACCCATTTCAGGCTGCTCTTTGAGTCTCTGTTCTTTTCTTTAGAGACGTCCTATTGTTGGGGGTAATTATTCAATCACTGCCCCTTACACTCTTAATGCCTCTCAAAAGCTCTCGCACCCTTCCCCCCATTCTCCCAGGAACACGCGAGAGATCACACACACACACACACACACACACACACACACACACACACACACACACACTAATTACCTAGATTCTGAAGCCCAAACATCTCAGCATGTCATTTCTCTCTCTGATCATCACACACTCCACGCTTCATTCGAACTCTTAAATTCCGTCGCTTCTCAAGAAACGACACAAAAGACGGCGACGCTGTAATCTGCATAACGAGCTATTAGGCCACGCCCACTTCCATGGTTAAAAAATAAAGCCTTAATGGCACTTTAGTGTGGAAATCTTTTCTATATCGGGCGGACGTTAAGCTCAGGGAAAGGTTCGGGAACTTTTTAATTATTATTATTATTTTGGTATTTTTTCTTTCTTTCTTTAGTGTTTCTTGATTTTTTTTCTTTCTTTCTTTCTTTCTTTCTTTCTTTAGTATTTCTTGATTTTTCTTTCTTTCTTTCTTTAGTATTTTTTTTATTTTTCTTTCTTTCTTTCTTTAGTATTTCTTGATTTTTCTTTCTTTCTTTTTTTCTTTCTTTCTTTCTTACACACACACACACACACACACACGACTTGTTTTGGCACCTCCCCAGTCCATTGGAAGACAGCCCCGGACCTTACGACCCCAGTCCATCAGAACGGGAATGTGGTTTCTGTAAGGCGTGGCCGTCGGCGTTTATTTAACACGAGGCATCGATCCGACGCCACTTGTGCTTAATTAGGGCTCCCTGCCCGTGTTAGCTGGGCCTCTTCTCGTTAAGTCTGATTGGATTTCTAATCGGAGCCGAGATCGGCCCGGCTGCAGAGCTCGTCTCACGCAATTAGCCGTTTGTTAAGAGCTAATTAAAGGCCGGTGCAGGAGCTCAGACACGGAGCGCTAAAGTATCGCTTGGGGTCCAGGGTTAGTTAGCGCTGCAGCAGGGTCGGCTAAGAGTCATGCTAATAAAATACATGTTTGTATCGTAACCATTTGCTATTTTATTGCTTGTTGTTTTAGTTTTAGTTTGTGTTTCAGAAATGTTTGTGTTTTTGTGTGATCAGACGGGAGCGTGTTCAGCAAACGCCGATTATAGGAGATCACACGTCTAGGGTTGTTTAGAGAACATCTGTTTAGAGAGCGGATAAATACAGACGTCAACTCACTCCAAAAGTATGTGGACACCTTACCAACAGTGCAGGGCTTTTATAGCGCTCGGGGGCAGCTCGTCTTACCTGGAAGCGCGGCAAGTCTGAGGGTTTGAAGTCGTTGGGTGAGCAGCCGCACCAGTCCACGATGTGCTTATACTGGCACTTACATCCCAGTTTACGGTTCCAGTTTGTGATGCGAAGGTTGTTATCAACCATGCTCTCACAGTGAGGACTGTTCTCCAATACCGTGTGGAAAAACGACTGCAGAGAGAGACAGAGAGAGAGAGAAAGAGAGAGAGACAGAGAAAGAGAGAAAGAGAGAGAGAGAGAGAAAGAGAGAGAGAGAGAGAGAGAGAGAGAGAGAGAGAGAGAGAGAGAGAGAGAGAGAGAGAGAGAGAGAGAGAGAGAGAACACTTGGCATTCAACTTCGAGTTTGACATACAAGTATGTATGCAAGTACAACTCAAGCCAATGGCGGCATCTCGTGGTTATGAAAGTTATAGCGAACTTAATCATGTTTATTTTTTCATTTTCTCCTTCCGTTTAGGCCAAATGTAGGTTGGTGGGGGCCGGGGCTAAATGCGGGAATAGTTTTGTATCTAGAAAACTTGACCTGTCTGTTGGTGGTGGATGATGAATGATGCTTCCAGAAATCAGAGAAGTCTCACTCACACATAAGATATTCTGGCCCAAAATATTTCACTTATTTATGCATTCAATTTCTTATCAGCTTAATACTAAAGGCTGGAAAGTAGTGGAAGCTGTTCAGTTATCAGACATAAGCAGTAATCCTTTATTTGATCTCTAATTTGCAGGAGCTTTTATTAAATCATAATGGTAGAGTCAGGGAAAAAGGGCACAGAAGAATCAAGTTTATGCTTATTAGTGTTATATCCACAGTTTAAGTGAGGGTGAGGACAGAAAATACTGTACATTAAAACAAGGGGCTGCAGGGAGAACATGCAAAGATGAGTTGTGCAGTGACTGCTCAACTGCTTGTGCCATGGTGGCAAAAATGATGACAGCCGTTGCAGTGAGTGTATTGGTGGCACAGCAAAGGAATATCATAGGAAACTGGTTTTGGGTCCTGATGGTACCTGTCCTTTCCCTTTGCCAGGTATCACATGCAAACTCAAGTAACTGTGGTGTGAGGCCACCATGGAAAGAGGGGTCAAGATACTCCAGTTTCCTGTGTGTGTGTTTGTTTGGCTTCTTTAACGTCGCTATCGGCATCAGTGGCCATCTGAGCCATCAAGTTGATCTCAAGACTAGTCATATATATACACACAAGTCAATGCCAATTTAGAGGCACCAATTAGGTGTTAGGCGCATGTCTTTGGACTGTTGGAGGAAACCGGAGAACCTGGAAAAAGGACCCAGGCCGCTCCTTCCTGGGATTGAACCCGGGACTTTCTTGCTGTGAGGCACCAAGCCACCGTGCCGCAATGTGTGTGTGTGTGTTGGAGACTTTTGTGACTACTGCTGTTGTATCAAATCCCGATTTTTGGACATCCCTTATTTGAGCATGTACTGATTGCGTTTTTTAATCTCATTACTAGCCCTAAATGACCCTGTCCCAACTATTTTGGAACGCATTTTGGGGAATTCCCAACTCCCAGCTTTTTCTACTTTGTAAATAAGGTTATAGACAGGATGTACTTCAATAAGATCAGGTAAAGTAGGTTAGATGTAACACAGCACTACCCACCCCTGCTCTTCTGCACTGTTTGAGAGACTCCCCGCCATGAAACCGATGATTAGTCTTGAATCACTAGCCAATCCTGTTTGCCTGCATTCTGTCCCCAGACTGACAGATCATCCGCCTGGCGCTTTCTTCAGTATAACCTCCTGCTCTGTGGAAGGACATTGGACTTGGACATTCCTGGATTCATTCTAAGCATTCATGAGTCCATGTGGATCTAACCAAGCTTCACAAACCGATGGTGGATATGGATGAGGAGGAGCTGGACACCGAGTGCCCGGTTTGTTATGAAAGCTTTTCCAACTCGGCTCGCACCCTGAGCTGCGGTCACGCATTTTGTCATGACTGCCTGGTCGGGACTTTCGTTGGATCTATCCGGGAAGGAGCCATCACCAGAGACAGCATCATCTGCCCCGTTTGCAGACACGTCACTTTCGTGACCAAACTGCCCGTAGGCGAGAAAGGAAGATTCGCAAAAACTTTGGAAGTGCCTTTAAAACCGGCGGTTCCGACGTCCTGTGGTGATCAGTCCCTTCGCACCAGGAGCTGTTTAAAGTGGTTTTCACACAGATTGAACCGACATAAGCTGGTCTTCCCTAAAGACTCCTTACAGGTCTTTATCATAAGCGATCTGGGACGCCCTATAGCCGAGGAGGACATGAACGATGTAGGAACTTCTGTGATCAGAGAGAGGAGCACTACTCGTCGTCGATGCACACATTGCTCAACATCACACTTCTTGGTCTTCCTTCTGATCATTTTTACTCTACTGGCATTAGTAGCTGCAACAATGCCCTGGATTTTACTAGCCTAAATTAGTCCAGAGACATTCATCTATTCTGAAGGTTATGTGAAGATGAAATAGACCTACATTGATAGCCTAATAACTAACTGATTAATTGTTCCTCTCAAGGTTTCTTCCTCTTAATCTCAGGAAGTTTTTCCTTTCCACTGTTGCCATTTGGCTTGCTCATTAGAGACAGAATCCAATTTCTGACACTTGTTCATGCATCAACATGAAGCTGCTTTGTGACAATGTCTATTGTAAAGTGCTATACAAATAAATTGTATTGAATTGTTGTTAAAAAAAAAACGTACAAACTTTCTCTATCCATATACAGGGGTTGGATAATAACACCCAAAACACCTGGTTTTAGACAAAGGTTTGGCTATAGCAGCCCGGCCGTGTATATTGACCCTGTAGATCCTGACGGACAGTTCTGGTGGAACAGGAGAGTTGAGGTGCACATTTAATTCTGCCATGATTTGGGCAGCCGTGGTTTTATGGTTTTTGGATACAATCCGGGTTAGCACCCGAACATCCCTTTCAGACAGCTTCCTCTTACGTCCACAGTTAACCCTGTTGGATGTGGTTGGTCGTTCTTGGTGGTATGCTAACATTACCCTGGATAGCGTGGCTCTTGATACGTCACAAACCTCCCACACTAAAATGACAGGTGTTTCAGTTTCACTGTCTAACCCCTGTAGTGTGCAATCACAACCAACAATGATTTCAGGACATTTCCAATAACTGCTTCAATTCAAAAGACAACGTGTACACTTGACAGCATTGTTTTGTGTTATTATTTAGTCTGTAATGATTGTATTTTGCTTATAGTTTTTGTGATAACTGACATACCGTACATTATTTCCCAGGTATCAATACAAGTTATGTATGATGTCAAATGTAAAATGCTCGATGAAAGTCAAAACTGAGCTTGGCCTGGTGACTCCAGCAAAGGGGTCAATTTCATTTCAATCATCCAGGGACGATGAAAAGCAAAATTTCTTAAAATGCTACCAAAACTACTGTTGTACTGAATGTATATATCATTAGCACAAGTTCCTTGAGTTTATATTAATATATTTAAATGAAAATGAAGTACTTATGTTTACAATTATTATACTGGGGTGACAACTCTGTGTTCCTCAGGAAGGGTCGATGCGAGTTTCTGCTAAGCTTAAATCTGTGTCATTCTGGGTAAATGCATAAATGCTGTAAAAGTAAATACATGTTTATTGGCTGGTCTAACAAAGTGTCTCCGACCTTTATTATGATTCTCGTTTATTGGAATACATGTGGCAATCATGCCTCTATAAAGGCAGGAAATTAGTTCAGAATAAAGGTGTGTATGCCTTTAACAACCATATTTCTCTTGCAGTGCCAGAAATACAGGTGGCCCAGATAGTCAGGTGATGCTTTCAGTGACCAAAGTTTATATTTTGCTTATTCATATCACAGGACCCTTGTGCTTCTCAAGTGTAGTAGTGTAGTGTAGTGTCAGCGTACTTCGCTCCAAAACTGATTAAGCAGCATGAGCTTAGTTGCAGCTTGAGTTCCTATTTCACCAAATTATTAATGGAATGAAGGAGCGTTTGAATAAGCAGGTGAGAAAGAGGAGACGAGCCTGCCTGTCAGCTTGTTGCTTTGAAAAGGGTCAGCTAGCAAGTTTCATCTTTTCTCAGTTATGTGGATTCTAAGAAAGCAGTTTGTTTCTCTTGTGTTTAGCACGAGAAAAGCTGTTAAAGTCTCTTTATCTTGCTCACATACCAGTACGTATGATCACGCGTTCTTTTTGCAGACACACCCCTGTTCTTCAAGCACTTCTTGTCCCACAGGTTGAAAAAAACCCAATTTCCTGGCAACGCAACTGAAAAGGAATACATTGCAATGAATTAATGAACAAACGTGTTTTTTTTCAAAACTACTAGAATATAGTGGATTGTCCAAATAGTATTTGCTCTAACAGGAAAGTGGTTTACGGGCTGCTAACTGAGAAAGCAGTTATAGTGCCAAGGTTAAGGTTCAAAAGTAATAGTTTACCAAGGCTGACATCATATAACTTGATTAGTTTATGTCATAAAACCCAAAAACTTATTGAGGAACTAAAAAGCCAGGCATTATCAACCAAAATTGGTGACCAACCTTACTAACGATTCTATGGTTAAAAATGATTTTTTTTTAGAAATGAGGATGTTGACACAGAAGCAAATGGGGGATTGACCACATATTACTACCCCCATGCCACATACTACCCATAACCACACCACAATAACAGCCCAAAATCAGATAAAAATTGGAACAGCATTGAAAATACAGATTTAAAAAAATCCTGTGTATATTAGATTTAATTTGACTATTTTTTTACTTGATGCAATTGCAGGCAGTATTAACATTTACATTTCCAGCATTTAGCAGACGTCCTTATCCAGAGCGACTTACAACGGATACAGTCTTACAATCCAAGCAATTGTAGGTAAAAGGTCTTGCTCAAGAACCCAAATGTGGCAGCTTGGCAGAGGCGGGATTCGAACCCTCAACCTTCTGGTCCAGAGTCCAGTACTTTTACCGCTAGGCTACCACAGTCCCACAGTTAACACAATATGCTGCTCTAAAACTTGGTGTACTTTTCTACATTAATGCTGCCATCACAGAACAGTAAATGACCTTTTCTAACCCCGTACCCATACAGACCCTGGTCTGTAAGTCCAGCGACGTGCAAGTGGACTTTATTATCTTTGATCAAGTACACACAGTGTTTGATTTCTTCAAAAAATGATCTGGAATACGAATCATGTTTCCACTGTGTGACGCTTCATGCCAGATACCTCCAAGCCCAGAGACGTCAATGCCACTTCTTGGCAGATAACATAAGTCTTCTTTTTGCACAGTAAAGTTTTAAGTGGCTTTTCTTAATGTAACTTTGTATTGTAGTGCTCGACCAAAGTAAACATTTGCCCATTTAAATGAATAAATAAATGAATGTCTGCAATAAAATAGAAATTAAATGGAAAAAGTCGGAGTAAATGGAAGAAACAATGCAACGTTTTTTATTTGCATTTTAGATACCATCTGATTCAGGGTTGTACATATTAATATGCAATACCCAGCACATACAATGTTTGTCCACATCGTTTTCATGTAGTGTACTCGAATATCTCCCGGAATATATCATAGGAACTTTGACCTCATAGACTCGTTTTATGGTCTGTTGCTTTTTATTTTTATTGTAATGGCAGCAAATCAACAAAACACCTCAATTTGAATAGCTCACTAAAACCAGAACAGGACACTCAGACAAGATATTAAAAATGTAGAGTTTAATATAGATATCTATTTCTGACATTCTGATCAGGTTTGCGGTAGGCTTCACAGCCGACACTCTGTTATTCCACTGATATGCTAAGCTGAGGGCAGAGGAGGGGAAGCGAGGGGAGTGACAGACAGGCAAATTTGTACAGAAGTCATGGATGCTGCGGCGCGGCTGTACACCAACGGACATTGTGCGCTTATCGGTAAACCCATGGATTATCTCTAACCAGCTGAGAACTCGTACTTTTGGCCCCCTCTCCAGTTTATTAACAACATTTATCAGTGTTAAGGCCAGACTTTTTAAATAGCTTGTTCTTTGGATGTCCTTATTTAAGAATCTACTGAGGAGGGAGGAAAAAAAAAAAGAAATCTTTATTCTTCAGCACTTTTCAATTTCTTGTGGAATCAATACAAGGAAGACTTTGTGGAATCAATACAAGGAAGGAAGAAGAAATAAAAATAAATGTTTATTATTATTTTATTTAATTTAACCTACAATGAAATTAAAGTGAATCTGAAAAAAAAAAAAAATTAACAGAAGAAAACCGTTGGCTCTTCATCGGAGGGCAGAAAAAGCAAAAAAAAAAAAATATATA